>BMAV01010829.1:190441-221841 GCA_019973955.1 Trichonephila inaurata madagascariensis | reverse complement strand
TAAAAAAAAAAAAAAAAATTAGAATGAATAGTTTGATTTTCAATAGCAGTGATTGCGAAGCAATACTATTAAGGGGGATTATAAGAATCCAGGAGTATTCTCCTGGGTCTCTTAGTTTTGTCATTTAAGTGGTTATTTTGAATGTCTATTAAATTTAGATTATTGGTATTGGGGAGATTATTAAAAAATTTAATTGCAAGAGTTTGAATAAAGTTTTTAAAAGGTTTAATATCAAGGGCTTTATAGATGTAGGAGTTTCTGGTGTATCTACCAGCTCTAGTTATATTTCTAAAAAATGAATTTTGAGAGACTTCAAGAATTTTAATATTAGTATTTGCTGCGTAACCCCACACAGGGCAAGCATAACTTAAAATGGGACGCAAAACAGCAGTGTAGAGAAGTACCTTGTTGTTGAGAGTCATATCAGAATTCCGGTTAATTAGTGGGTAAATTATAATCTAAGCGCGATCCGGAATTTATTTCTTGCATGTAGAATGTGGTGTTTCCAAGTGAGTGCTTTATCTAAAACGATACCCAAGTATTTTGTACTCTGAGACCAGTGTAGTGGTGTGGAGTATAGCGTGGGAGGTGTGCAAGGCTTTCTTCTCCTGGTAAAAAACACAGCAACCGTTTTTTCGACATTGATTTTTATCTTCCATGTATTAAAGAAATTTTCCAGGAGAGAAAGGTGTTTATTTAGAGCGAGTGTGATTGTGTTGTGATTTTTGTAACAGGCCGTTATACATGTGTCGTCAGCATAGAGGTTTATCATTGTTTGTGGATGTGTGGGCATGTCATTTATGTATAGATTAAATAAAATTGGGCCAAGGAGGGACCCCTGTGGGCAGCCAATATTTATGTTGTGAGTGTCAGAGAGTGTGTTGTTGACTCTGACCCGATAATACCTGTTTACAAGGTAAGAATTTATTATATGAATTAATGAAGGAGGAAAGTTATAAATAATTAATTTATAAATGAGACCACCTACCCAGACCCGGTCAAAAGCCTTCTGGATATCAAGAAAGACAGTTCCGGTGGATCTGCCTCTCTGAAATCCAGAGGTAATTTTTTCCGTGAGTCTGAGGAGGGGATGACAAGTAGAGAGATGTTTAGTGAAGCCATATTGGTTTGGGTTAATTATGTTAGTATCATAAATATACGAATTGATTCTATTGAGAATGATATGCTCTGTAATTTTACCTAGGGTTGGGAGTAAAGAAATTGGCCTATAACGTTGAGGGTGATGAATGTTTTTACCGGGCTTTTTAATGGGGAAAATAATGGCAGTTTTCCAGTTGTTAGGAAAGTGCCTAAGGAAGAGAATTTTGTTGATAAGATAGGTAAGAACAATGATTGTTTTAGTGGTGAAATTTTTGATCATTTTATTTGTGATATTGTCTATTCCTGGGGACTTGTTGATTTTTAGCTTACTTATGTAATTAGAAATTTCATCTGGATTAGTAGGGGCGATAGGAGTGGAGGGGGGAAGGGAGAAAAAGTTTTCCAGGGCATTAGTGACGTCAGAGTCAATTGAAGTGTTGAAATTACTTGGTCTGTCGTTTTCTGTGAAATTGTCTTCAAGAGTGTTAGCTATGAGGTTTGCTTTCTGGTCGTCGGTTATAGCGACGCCAGAAGCAGTATTTAGAGCAGGAATATCTGTGCGTTTTCTTTTAAAAATTTTATTCATGTTCCAAAGGCTATTATCCTGCGTGTTGAGAGCTTCAAGTTTAGTTTTCCACGTGTCTTGTGAATGTTTTTTGAGTTCTCGCTTAATTTGTGCTTGTAGTCTGTTTGTTTCTGTTTTGTGAATTGGATTAAGTGTGGTTTGAAAAAGTTTTCTTGAGCGATTTTTTCGAGAAATCAGATCTCTGATACGACTTGGGGTGTATGCGTGTCGAGTGTTTCTGATTGGTTGCGAGGAGGTAGAATGGGCGGAGCATACGGCTTCAGAAAAGTTAGTAATTTTATTCTTCAAAATAACCGGGTTATTAATATTTGTATAATTTTCAAGATGAATATTATTATTAAGGTGCTGCATAAAAGAAAGCCAACAGGTGGTAATTGCTCTAGGATTTTCTTGATGGATTGGGATATTGAAAGAAAAATTTAAAAGAACAGGGTTATGATCAGATGGTAACTCAGCTAGGGATGCAATCGTGAATGGGAAGTTAAAATTTCCAGTTAATGCAATGTCTAAAGTATTTTGCGAGTTATACCCGTACCTGGTAGGGGTATCGGGATAAATGATTTCTAGATCCATTAGATCAGCGAAGTCCTTTAGCTGAGTTCCTCTGGCCGAATTGTGGGAGCAATTCCACGTATTGTGTATGGCGTTAAAATCGCCAAAAATCACACAATGACTGTTGACCTGAAGGATAGTTTCGAGGTCTAAAGTAAAGAGATAGTTATCAGAGCGGGAAGGAATGTAAATAGAAGTTACTGTAATTGGGTCTAGATTAGGAAGGTTGAGCGTGACCAGAGTTGCTTCAACATGATGAAGCTGGGGCGTAGAAGTATGAAAGTGAGGTATAGATTTTTTTAATGAGGATTAAAGTGCCGCCGTAAGCCTGTCCTTCTGTGATACGATCATTTCTGTAGCGTTTGTAATTATTAACGTTTATGTTGTGTTTAGGCCTCAGATGTGTTTCCTGAACTAGAATTATATCGGGACTGTACTTCTCTACAAATAATTTAAATTCATAAATTTTATTTAAAATGCCGTTTGCGTTCCAGGAACACAAACTCAGACCAACCATTAATCGACTATTCATAATCATTATCCATAATAGCCTCTACTAAGGCGTATAACTCGCGTTTTCTAGTTTGTTTATTTTTGATTGATTTTCCTTGAGGGGATTTGGATTAAAGTTCATATTGTTAATTTGCACAGTTAGTGCTGTCAATGCACTAATAATTCCTTGTAAGGATTGGGTGATGAGATTAGCATTAGGATTTTGGTTATTGCTTACGTTTACATTATTTTGAGGGGGAATGACAGTTGAATTTTTGGCCTGAGTTTGCGAGGCAACGGCAGAAATCCCACTACTCCGTGTTGCCATTTGTTGGATATTTTTGGAGTTAGAATTTGTAGCGTTTTGATTTTTTGTTGCATTTGCATAAGATACACATTAGGTCTAACAATACTATTGATTACGTTAGTGTAGTTGTTATTAGTAGATCCTTTTTTGGGCTTAGGGTAAAGTGGGCATTTGGCATAGTTTGCCATGTGTCCAACAACCTTACAGTTTATGCAATACATTTGTTCAACACGTTGTATTGCACATTCGCGAGTTTGGTGGGATTCACCGCATTTAAGGCACCTGGGTTTTAAATGGCAGTTTTCTGCCGTATGATTAAATTTGTTGCATGAGAAGCATTGGGTTACCCCTTTACTCTCATAGCCTTCAACGCGGACAGTTAAGAAACATAATTTATTTAAATCGAAAATTTTAGAGTTGTGGATGTTGCGGGGTAAAGAAATTAAGAATACCGGTAGGGGCTGATTTGTAATACGGCCGATTAATTGGGATACCTTATCTACGGTGAAGCCGAGTTCTATTAAGTCATTTTTGATTTCATCGGCTTTAGTGTCGCGGGGTAGTCCTTTAATGACTACCTTGATTGGGCGTTTTTCCCTGGGTGTGATGACATAAAATTCGTATTTTAAGTCTTCTAAGATGTGAATGAGTTGTCTGTGTAATTTGTTAGTGTTAGTGTAAAGTTTCAAGTACTCACCGGTGAGTTTACCGCGTGTTGATGGGAGTTTGTCCGTGATGATTTTCATTTGTTGTTTGTATGTATTAGTTACTTTTAACATAATTGGTGGTGGTACATAGTTTGGAGTAGGTGCATTTAGAGTGTTATGGTTAAGCGTGGGAGCATTTAAGGTGTTTTCTTTGGGTATAGGTGCTTTTATGATGTTCGGGATAGTTGTACTAGCCGAGTCAGTAGTGAGATTGTTTTCTGCCGTTTCCTGAGATAAAGTATTAAATTTGTTTGCAAGATCAATTTGAAAATTTGGTTGAGCGTTATTAAATTTACTAATTTTGCTAGAAGGAGGCGTAGTAAAGCCATCAGATTTTTCTTTACGTTTAGTCGGGTGAGAGTTTTCGGTTTCCATTATAAAATCATTATTATCGTGAGTATCTGAGATCGTTGTAATTGGAGTGCTGGCGGGTAAATCATGATGCGGGCAGCCATCAATGACACAAGGGGAGAGAGAGCTGTACTCACTTACCGCTTGATGATGTAGATCTGTAAACTCGTACAGTCTGTTCAGGAGTTCCTTCACATAGGGATTGTCCGGGTCGTAAATTCCAGAGGCTTTCAGCGCATCGATAGTAAACTGTTGTCCTCTTACAAATGTTGAGTATTGGTCCACTTCCTTAGCAAGTTGCTGCAGTTGTGAACAGATCTTGGTCGGCGTGCTAGGCCTAGTAGGCGTCCGGGGTTCCATGTCCAAAAGAGTGTCAAAATTCAGATCCATAGTCGAAAAGGAGTAAAAGATTGAAAGAGAGAACAAATGGGTGTCGCCCTACCCTAACAGCTCTAAAAAGAGCTATAGAAACGACTAGCTATTGCTCTCAAATGATCGGTATGAAATCCAAAGATTGTAGAAGTCAAACAATAAGGAGCGTATTTGCTATTAAACTCTGATCAAAAACTCTAATCAAATTAAATCATCCAGTCTTGCCAAGAAGACTCTCAGATTCATGTCTGTTTCCTCAATCGAATACCTTCTCTCCATTTGAAAAACTCCCCTCCTCGCCGTCCCGGCGAGCATCTCCTTTATAGGCGCGACAGAAACTTCCAGAAATATAGCCGCTCGTGACATTAGTGGGGAGATCCACTACTTTCTAGAAGATTCCAGAGGGTTCCGAACTCGCCAACATGGTCGCCAAAAATAACGCCAACTTGGCTCTACCGCCAAGATTTCGCCAAGTTCTCATTGAATCGCCATTATAACGTAAGGGGCGGCATTGCTTATGAATGGTACAATTTTAGCATGCAATAAACATAACATAGAGTAATATAAATGCATTAAACACTCAAATACAAATTATTTACACTATTTACATAAAATTCGTAACAATATTTATTTCTACTTTTTCTACTTTGTGAGTTCTACTTTGTGAACAACTACAATGAAGCGAAACCAGATGAGATTCTTCTCGGGCCTCCGGTTTAATGTTAATCCACGGGAATCCCTCTTTTGATATTGGATTTTGAAACTTTTTTTGAATTGTATGCATATATATAGAAAGCATCCTAAACGTTTGAGGCTCAGGGCTTTCATTTTTTGGGGAAAAAAAATATGTTGAATAGCTTGTAATATTTTCTAGTCTTCATAGAGAATGGCTGAAAATAATTGTATTTTTATCGCTAGTTTCGGCAAGTTTTTGAAGTACTTACAGCTTTTAGAAAATATATTTTTTTTGAAATCAGTTTTTTTTTTTGTTTTGTTTTTTTGTACATTTATTACATCCATCAGATTACAAAAAATTAACATATTCTGTGCTAATTTAAATGCATTCTGATAAATCATATTTCTTTGAATACTTGATTTATATTATTCTAGTTCCAACAAGAATCTCAAATCATTATTTCCTTTTTTATGTGTCCAATATTGTCCTATTGGTGTAAAAATAAAAATAAAAAAGATTTATCTATTTTTGAATTAATTCGGTTTTATATAAATCAAAACAGCATAATTTTAATTTGAAATGTTGAAAACTATGTATCTATGTGTATCTGATCAAATTTTCTTTCCAAAAATTGATTGCATCTAAGGCGACCAATTATAAAAATAGTTCTATGAACTCTGTGTTCTAATTGGCTAAAGTTTAAATGTTATGACTGTCTTCAGTGGTACAATTTCGTCTGCCGAGTCTGATGTGCTGTAAAAATTTAAATTCGGAAACTTGTGTTGTTGTTTGCAATTGTTGCTGTTTGTATGCCACGAAGCATTAGAGAAATAGTTTCAAAAATTGTTTTCTTTATGAGAGAACATCAGAGTATAACATTTTACAATCGTAAGACGAAATATGTATGGTATTAAATTAAATATGTATTTCTATATAATAACAATGAAATGACCTTTTCTATTCGGTAAGCGGACTTTGCTTCATTAATTTCTAAAATTCAATCTATCAAGTAAGAATTTATTATGAATTTTTCGAATGATTTGTAGAAAATTAAATAAAAAATAGCTGTTATCTTTTATTTTGAAATTGCCTTGGTAAAATATTATATGTTTCGAAATGTTTTACAGTGTAAAATGAGATAAATTGAAAGCATTTTCAAAAATATGTATTTTTTTTTAATTACATGAGATAAAAAAAATATGAAATTAACTGAGGTACACAATTTTTTGAAGGTTTTGTTAGCGATACAAATTGTAAGATTTTGATCTTGTCGAGAAATGTTTCGAAACAAGCATATGTTTTGTTTAACAAGATCGATAAATGATTTAAATCAAATTGAAATTAAATTAATATTAAAGATAAATTATTAAAATCACTTTTTTTTTCACTTTTAAAATAAATATTTATGCTGTTTTCTATCCGAGTGTGAAACATTATTTTCGAAAATGCATTTTGAATGTTAATTGCTTATTGGAATGCTATTGTTAATTTTAAGTCCGTCCTTAATGATATTAACAAATTTACTGCATATCGTGCATTTACAACTATTTTAGAGATTTTCAATGAATTTCAATAATGCTTAGATTTGAAATCAGTCAGAATACTTCATGCTAAATTTTTTTTTGTAATAATGATCAATGACTTTTAGACTATTCTTTGTTTAAACACTTAATGTTTTTTAAAATTGATATCATAAGTTCATTTGATAATTGAAAATGTAACATGAAAAGGTGACAATGTAATCCAATAAGCTAGCTCGCTCACATTTAAAATATTTACATTATTTTATGGTAATTGTGAAATATTTAGTTAGTAAATTTTGAACGTGCATAAATGAGAAATATACTATCAAATTTAATGTTCTTGTATTCTTTATGGAGTATAAGTTGCTGTGACATCTTTTTTTACTTGGATTTTCAAGTGCAAGGTAATCTTAAATTACATACTAAATATTTTAAAGTAAAGTGATTTTGTTAATGTTTCATGCATTACCGTTGAGATTTGTTATATTGTATCATTTTGCTTATCAAATAATGTAATGCATAATGAAATGAAATTTTCAAGGATTTATTCATAACTGTTTTAAATAAATATATTTTGCAATACATGTATCCAAATAATTGTTGATGATAAGTTTATCGTGTCAGACCAATTCTTCTAAGTTTTTACTTTTCTTTATATTTTATTATTTTTCAGTTATAAGCAATTTTTGTTGTATTCTGATTTTGTACATTTTATACATTCATTTATTTTAAGAAAATTCTATTAAGAAATATCAAAAAATATTATTGCTTTATTTTACATTGATGCTTTTTCAAAATATCTCATAAAATCAAAATAATATGCATTCAAGTAATTTTTGAAGGAAATAAGATTGAAAAAGCTGTTTTTAAGGCAGGTATCAAAATTGCCATTAAACTCTTTGAAAAAAATATTTAAAAAAATATTCTGACATTGATCCTATTATCTTCTAAACTTTTTTGGAATTGTCCTTTTTTTTTTTTTTTTTTTTCTTTTCTTAATTTAAAAAAAAGTTTTTGTAGTCTGTAAAGAACTTTTAAAGGAAGTTAACAAATTATTTTGTGAGTGGAAGAGTCCTTTTGAATTTTGTAAAATTGGCAGTTTTATAACATCTTAAAATATGTTGATATCTAATGATTTGCTGAGAAATGTGTTATTAATCAGTTATTTTTCTGTATCTGTTGTATTCCAATTTTTTTCAGAATTATGCTGCCTATTTTTTCAGTATGCATAACTTAAAAGTGTACTGAGATATTTTCAAGGCTTAGTGTTAAAAAACAGGACCAAGTGCATTTTTTTTTCTTTTGTAGAAAGTAAAATGCTTTGAGATTATGATTTCATTATTATACAGAGATCAGTTAATGTTATTGCATTATTTATTTCTGTTTGAATAATCAACTTTAACTTTAATGTAAATAGAATTCTTATTTCCTGTCTTAAAGTGAAACATGTAACTGTTCAACATTTCTAAATTTCAAGTATACCATATATAGTAAAATGTATTATATAAGTAATGTATAAGTAATATAGTAAATGTAAGTAGTGTTCAGACCTTTTTTGAATTATTGAACTTTTTTCACCAAACATTTTTATTTAATATAAAAGGAATAACTTACAATTTCTTCACATGTACCAAATTTATTTATTTTTAGACTTGTTAATGATAAAGGCATATCAAATTGTTCCTTAGAATCTGAAATTGATCTTGTATAAATATTCTTACACTTAAAAGATATTCACTGACATTTTTAGAAGTATTCTAAACATTTTTAAAAATTTTAAATAAAAAATGTTCTAATTAACCTTTAACTTTTTCTACGAGTGTGTTATGAAAATATTCTACATTATCTAAATTCTAATGAATATGTCAGGAAGTTTATACTAAGCATAGCAATAATATCAAATTTTATTAATTCTATATTGCTGCTTGAAATTTTGTAAAAATCCCAAAAATATTTAAGAAATTTCAATGGAAGTTACCATATATTTCTGTATATATGCCAAGCATTTTTGGAACTGTTTTAAAGCTAAAGTAAAAGGCAAAAGGATTCACTAATTTGGAAAAAGAAACATAGCTTATGAAAAATGGTTTTCTTAACACTTTTCATTAGCCAAGTGCAAGCTTGGAAAGCAAATATTTTTACTTTTTGGGTGTTTAAAGGGAATTTTTACTTTAAAAGAAGAAAAGATAAAAAAGTGAAATCTTTTTAAGTCAGTGCCAGAATTCAAGTTTCTGAATAGTTCGTAAGATTCATGTATATTTATCGAGATGTCTGAATATGTATGATCATCATGCAGTGAATTTTTTGTCCTGAGCATGAAACAAAGTTCAGTGGTCATTTACTGTATATGGATTTCTCTTCCTGCTGATTTTCCATACAAAAAATAAAGCCACAAATCCTTCATAATCGGGGTCTGAATCTAAGTTTTTGAATGAAAATTCATATTCCTTCATCAGGATATCTGAACGCAAATGACATCATGCAGCAAGTTTTCCCTCCAGGCAGTTTCGATTTAACCTCATTTTGGGCCCTGTGCGCAGAAGATCTACAGGCCCCCTTGGCACTGGTAGATTGAAATTTATAATCAGAAAATCTGGTTAAGTCCAACTTCTCTGGGTCTCTGGGTGCCTGCCCCCAAGCGCCGAACGGATAAAAGGGCATTGCCTCCAGGTCCACAATCACTTGTCTAATGCAAATTGCTTGTTCATTTTTTGAACAGCAACAACAACAACAAAAAATGGTGCAGAAAGTATATCTAGCACAGATAGTGTACAAGTTAAACAATAAATGGAGAAAAGGGTTTAGCTTTAGATAGTTACAGAAAATAATATAATTTTTTACTGGTGTTTTTTATTTTACACAGATTGATTGTTTTATTGATTGAGAAGTATTTCTTCCATTTTACTCACTTAGCACAATTTTTTCCTCGTGATGACATGTTTGAATATTACAGGAATACATTTTCTCAATTTGGCATATATGTAACTTTGGAATTTTGGATAATTTTTTGAAGGAAAAAACTCACTCTTGGCTTTTGTAAATTGGCTTATATTAAAAAAAAACAAAAAACAATAGAAGGTGAGTGGAAACTGTATTAACACTTGTTCTACTTTTCACTCTATGACTAAAAAATCAAAGATTTTTCCTTTGAAAAATTAAATAAACCTTTCTGTGTTTATTAATGTAGCACTTACTGTTGATTTATGAGAAAGTTTTTTTTTTTTAGAAGTTTCAGGTTAAAAAACCACATTAAATATGCAATCTATGGATCATATAGATACAATAGTCTAAGCAGCATGTTTTTTAAATAACAATATGTTAGATGATGAATCAAATTTGATGGATGAATTACTGTGGGGAGCATTGGCATAACGGAGAATATTAGGGCCCCCCCCTGTAAAGTCAGGTTTTGTGCCCCAAGCAAGATCTTTCAAAGGCATTGCAAAACCATAACATCGGGCTTTAGGCCCCCTAGAATCCTGGGCCCCCTGCAATGTGGGGTTTGCAGGGGTGTATGTTATGCTACTGGTGGGGAGAAATGCTTAGCAAAGAATTAAATCCATAGAGCTGTTATTGCCTACTCTATGGATTAAAGTAAGTGCAGGAATATTTTAAAGCAATCTTGAAAATATCTGTTAAAATATTGAATTTGTTAAATGCATTTATATATTTTTCTGGCAAAAGATTTTCAAATACCTCTTTTTTTTTGTTTGCAGTAGCTCTATAATTGATCAGGAGATATGAAAGTTGTTTTACACTTTCCAGATTTAAATTTATTTAACATGAGATGGTATTCATTGTGAAATTGAAGAATGAAATATATTTCTTCAAAACCAAAATGGAAACCTGTTTTGATGGAATGAAATAAAGAACATTCTGAAATAAACCAGAATACGTATTAATGTTTGGGAATAAATTATCACTTTACAACAGTATAATATTAAACAACTTTTATTCAATCCAAAATCTTATTATACTAATATCTCTTTAACTAGCTCTTAATGGTAACAAAACAATTATCAAACCCTAAACAACAGAGTAGTAACAGTAATAATAAAGATAAACTGAATAAAATCCTTGAATCACATTCACATGATTTTTCAATCTTGCACAAATCAACATTTTTTAAGCTAACTCATCAATTCTATAATAAATAATCAAAAACTATTAACAGTTATAGAGAGTTTCAACCTCCTTATGATCACAATTTCAACAGACAGATGATTACAACTTAAACATCCTCCCTGGTCTCACTTCAAAACACTTTAAAGCATCACTAAGCAGCATCTGTTATGGTTCCTTCATAAGGCCAGGTCTCAAATCAATCAAACAATCCATAAAATAAATTTCTCCTTAGAAGTTAGTTTGAAAAGTGTGTGAAGAACCTGCTACACTCCTCCCCGTAAGGGAAACATGATTTGCAGGTGGGTCCAATTGGACCATTGTCAAAAATTATTTTCTAATTTTTTTAATTTAAATTTCAAAATAGGAGAAAAGTGAAATTTTAGCTTAAGAATTCCTTATTATATTCTTTAAATGTTTTATTATTTGCATATTTTTTTTATAAATATTAAGCATTGAAAGTGTCTGAATATTTATATATATGCATGCTTTCAATCTTTTTCTCAATAAATGATTTTATTTAAATAGAGTTTTGAATGTATAGTTTTTGTATTAAGATTATAAAATAGATAATTAACTTTTTTATATATGTGTATGTGTAAAAAAAATATTTAAGTCATTCTTTTAATATTTAGTATAAATTTTTTACAGTAAAGTATTCAGAAATGTGATTCACTTTGTATGTTTTATGTTTTAAACCCATGCTATTATTAGGACATTATCTGTTTTAGAAAGTGTTCGTTGGGGCTTTTTTAGAGTTTAAGGGAATGCAGCCTTAATTATTTTTTTGTTCCTTTAATTTTCTTATTTCTTTTAAAACTCTACTTAATATAATTATATGTATGGTGATATATATTTTTTCAGCTTTAATTCTTTAGGATTTTGGAATTTTCCTTGACTTTCTATTTGAAGCTGGAGAATTGTTTGGCTATATGATAATTTTAATAATCTTTGTATTGAATTGTGTAAAAATAACTAATTTTATTAATTTATGCCTTTAAAAATTAAGTATTTATCCTCATATCAATTCTTGAGTAAGACATATATTGAATTTGGGTATTAAAATTTTCACAATTTTATCGCTTCTTGCTCTGCAAACACAAGGAGTTAGCTATTTTTTTTATATATGTGTGTGTGTGGTTGAGGGCATAATGTAATCATCCAAAAATAGCCCCTCTCTATATTTGTTATTGTAATTCTCAATAGGTATCACAGACACATTAATATTTTTACGTCATTTTATTCTTTAAATTAAAAAAGGTATTTAAATGATTTATCAATGTATAGTGCAAGAGAGATATATTTTCAACATTATTCTCAGAATGTTAACTTAAGTAATTTTTTTTAAAAATCTGAATTATCTATTGTAGAATGGCTTCTTGTTATATGCATTTCTCATTGCTGAGATTTTAATTAAAGAAAATGTACTGTTACAATTTTGATTTATTGTTTTACGTAAACTGTATAAAAGTTTATATTCACATGAATTTTTCATATTTGATTAGTACATGCTTTCATTAATTAGATGCTCAAAAGTGAATAAAAACTGTTTTTAGTATATTAATTTGAAGAGTCAAAATAAAGTGGTAGTTTTCTGAGCACAAGTATTGGATCTGAACAGCGGTTTGAAAATGAAATGAAAAATTTGCAAGATTTCCTCTAGTTTTTTAAGTAAGGTAGATGAAGAAAAATATGGATCTATATTCCTTTAATTGTATTGAAATTAAACATGTGAATTTTGCAACATTTAAAGTAAAAATGACTTAAAAATTTTTTTTGTTCTGAGGTTTTTAATTCTGTGAATGACTTCTGTAAAAAGATTAGTGATATATCTAGATCACTGCATGCAGCATCGTCTAGAATAATTTTTCTTTACTGAAACAAAAGAAATATGAATGAATTCCCCTGAATTAATTTTTTATTAACATCACACTTCAAAACATTGCAAAACCTATTTGAGACAAATCTTGTAATTTTAAACCTTTGTTAAATGACAAGGATTATGTTCCCAGGGGAATCCATCCTCCCGTTGGTGTGATGTGGTAGTTAGGAGAGAGAAGGGGGTGCCAGCTCAAGTGTCGTCCTCGTCACTTGACCATGTTTCAGAATTACTAGGTCCGTCGCCAAAACCCCTCGTGTAGAGAAACAGTGCGACGTTAATTTTCACTCACTCACCCAGGGGAATTCATCGATGTGATGGATTACCCTGGAAGATGGTCTATATTATATAAAAATGAATTTTCGAGGCTATGATCTTAAAAAAAAATGAACCAATGAGCCTATTGACATCATTAGAGATGTCGTCTAGTTAATAGAATTTTTGTGCTGTAATGAAAAGTACTCATAAATTGAAGATATGCTTTGAGCTATTTCATTTAATTATTGTTATAACTAAATTAATTTGTTTCAATTTTTTGTTTATAACTGTACTCAATGCTAAAATTTTTTATGAAAATTTCATCAATACTGTTTTAATTATAGCAGCAGCCTAGTGCTGAGATTAGAAGTTTGGTGGTTAACAGGTTTTTAGAATTCTTTACTGATTCCACTGAAGTCCATTATTTGGAATAATCGGGGCAACTGCATGGAAATATCAAATTGTGTATCGAAGTCTTGTATCGTTTCAAGGAAAAATTTGATAAAGTTCCATTTCTTCCACACAAGTGTTGTCTTTCTCATTTGATTACAGTTTAAAATTTTGAGATTGTGTTGAATAATATATTGAGCTGTTTTTGTGTGATGTATGTAATTATTTAGTAACAGGATACACTTATCTACCACCAGTTGACCATTGAAAAATAAAAACTAGTATTAATATCAATCAGTTCAATGTTGGATTTTTTCTTACAGAAATAGAAATGGTTTTAAGGCTGTCTCTTCGTCAAATGTACGAGAGACTGAACTAAACGCGGAGCACATTGTTAGACAAAAAAAAAAAAAAAAGTGTGTGTGTACTTATGTACGCACGTAAGAAGTTATAATTCTTTGGCGCAACAAGATTAAAATCTTTCTAAAAATCTTTAGCAGGACAACCTGGGACAAGGGCGAAAGGTGGGCACGAGCAGAGTTGAACGATACTAACCTTCAGTCAATCGGACCAGCCAAACCTGAGATAATCACGATTTAAATAAATTTAAACACCCCCGCACAGGAACAATAGGATCAATAATATGGGGAGGGGATCGAAGGCGGGAATGATCTGTCCCGTTCTGCATATTTCTAGACAAAGCATTTTCGTATCCGTTCCTACGGAACGCAAAGCTAAGGTTCGCTGACGCGGGGGTATAGCTCATTGGTAGAGCATTCGACTGCAGATCGGGAGGTCCCCGGTTCAAAGCCGGGTGCCCCCATTTTCAGAGAAGTGAAGAGAAATAATTTTTTTGAGAATTTCGAAGGCGGCAATGGTCTGTCCCGTTCTGCATATTTCTAGACAGAGGATTTTCGCATCCGTGACGGGGTACGCGCGCATTGTAAAAATTTACCCTCATCCTATTTCTCTAACGCCCCAAAAGAAGTATAACTTCAAAAACTCAATTTTCATGAAAATTTGCAGCGTTATGATTCATACATCTGCTTATAATATAGTGTTTTTAAAATTTCAAAGTATTCCATAGATAATTAATTTTTCTTTTTAACATGTAGAGAGATTGCTCATTTAGCACTACGGTATAGGAGAAAAAATGGGTCAAATGAATAGCATGATGAAATATGCTTCTTTTTAAAGGATAGCAAAACCAGAGTATAATATTAATGTTGGAGTACTTTTAAATCTCATAAAGTATTCCAAATTCGGGTCCTATTTTTTTAACATTTAGCAAAGACAGCCTTTAAAGCAATTATCTCAATAACATTTGTAACTCTTCCTAATGTTATTACATTTTATTGTTCAGATTAAATTCTCTGTGACCTTATTAGTAGGCACATATATCTTTCTCTTATTGTTAGCACATAATTTTTTTTTATTTTTTACTAGTTACCTTTAAGTCCGACGTATAATGCGCACTTCCAACCCTCAAATTAAGACCGAAATTTACGGATGCGAGTTATACGCCGAGTATAAAAATGAAAGCTTCAAAAATAGAAAGATATGAGGGTTAAAAAAAAAAGACTTTTACATAAATCGAAATGCTGTTTATTTAAAAGAAATGAGAGAGATATTCCTTATGAACTTAAAGGGTTGTAGCTCTAGAAGTATACTATTTTTTCAAAAGCGTGGGATGATGATACGGCGAATAAATTACTTCAAAACAGAAGAGCATTGCATGTGTACATTTTAGTTTCCTTCGTAAAAACGGGGGTGTGCGTTATACGGCCAACATACCTCAAAATTAAAAAATGCAGCTTGAAAGTCAAAGTGCGCGTTATACGGATTTTACGGTAATTTCTGAAAAAATGGTCTATGTCAAAGGTAGTCATCTTGTTAATGGAGAGGGCTTCATTGTGTGTGTGTGTAGGAACGGAGGATACTGGAGGGGCGCACCTTTTTAAAATGATTTAAAATTTTATAATTCACATTATAAAAAATAATAAATATTGGTTAGATAAAATAGGGTGGTTTTATTCTATTTATTGGGCTAATTTCATATTGTCTTTAACTGCAAACACATTTACTATGCTGTTCAAATTAATTGGGACAAGCATTTTTCTTGTCTGAGTTGGTATGTTATTATCAGTGATGTCTTGAACCCCTTCAAATCGGTTATATCTGCCTAGAGGTAATGTGATTGATTGACTTTGACTATAGTTTACTCGTTTGATTGTTTTTGGTGTATCAATTGTACAGTTGTGAGCCTTTCAGTGTGGCAGCTGTTGGTTATAATTTTGCGTTCTTTGTAACACGTATTACTTTTACTTGTTCTGAGATGGATATTACTGTAAGGAATCGTTCTAAAATAATCACTCTTAATCAACACACTTCTATGACTGTGAGAGATATAACTACGGTATTTGGTGTGGGCAACTCAAGTGTTTCAAGAATTTTAAGAACATTTCAAGATTCCGGAACATCGTCTCCAAAAAGAAATATGAATTAGGGGCTCAAATGGGGAAACTACTCTAAGAACTGATAAAATTCTAATAAGAAATATCAAACTAAGTCCAAAAAAGAAAAGCAAAGATCTTCGAAGGGTTTATGAGATTATGGTGTTGAAGTGAACCCCTCAACTATATGGAAAAAGCTTCTGGAAGTTAGCTGTAAGGCAACAAGATCGAGCAAAAAGCGATTTCCAGTTCAGAAAAAGGTGGAAAAACTTTTAGCATTAGCCAAAAAAATACCGATCCGGGACTGTTAACGACTAGAAGAAGGTGATTTTCAGTGATTAAACACATTTATTTGTGGAGGGGTGCAAATTAGGTGTAGTTAGACGAAATGAAGATGAAACTCTGTTACCAGAGAGATGATACCCATCAGACTGTAAAACAGCCTTCTAAACAAATGTTTTGGAGTTTTTTCACAACAAATGTCACTAGAAGCTTAAGCTTGAAGCTTAAAGCCATGATGAATTCTATCAAATACATATAAATATAGCACAGTAGAATTATTGCATTCATTGAAGCATTTGATGGGACATTTCAACATGACTTGACTTCTTGTCGCAATTCGAAATTGGTCCTGGCTTTTATGCGAGAAAATAAAATAAAAGTGCTTAATTGGCCTGGTAATTCACCAGACCTAAATCTAGTTGAGAATTTATGGCATATTCTCGAGAATCGTTTAGATAAGATGAGTTGTACAACAAAAGAACAAATTATAAAAAGTGTTACACAAGTGTGGTTCCACGATGATGAAGTTAAGAACATAGGAGCTGCACTAGTGAAGTCAGTACCAAGACGAGTTGAAGAGGACATATTTCGTACTAATATAGAGGCTTTTCTGTCTGTTTTAAAGTATGTAGATTAAAAGCTAAGGTTTTTGGGAAAAAATTATTTTCTTACCGTTTGTCTCAATTAATTTGAACAGTATAGTATTTTTAGAATCAGTTTTATGAAACTATATAATGTACCTTATCGTATATTTTTCAAATTTTTTTTTTAAATCAGGAGTATGATTGCTTGTTTGCATTCTCATTCGCAGCCTGCAAATATATGTCAGCTAACATACATCTATATTTATTCTTGTCAATCTTCATGCTAGAAAAAAACTGCTAACAAATATACAAGTAATGTCGACTAAAACAAAGAGCAATATCCTCGTAACTTTCTTCATACATGGAAATTTTTCAACTGACAAATATTTGTAAAAGTCAATGTCATAGCATTAAACATTTTCTTCACGCTGTCATCTGACTACGAGTTAGTAAGTTCAAGCTGCAGCTCCTCAGGTGCTGTATCATTATTAGCAGTAATGGGATAACAGAGCAAATTGAATTTAGGCTCAATTTTCTTAAAACCCTGAAATTTTCTTGTGACATCGTCCTGCAAACTCTGCAGATGATGTCTTAGTTGAAACACTTTCAGGTACTTTGTTTTCCTAATAGTGAAAATTAAAAGACGAATCTTTTTGATCGCGCAAGGGAAAAAAAACCTTGGTCTTAAATGGATTTTCCGATTGTCTTTGCGGACCTCTAGTTACCTACCCCTGGTCTATGTTAATGTTGCAAGTGTCAAAAATTCAAAATATGCATTATTCTCGTGTATAAAATGTATTGATGTTCTATGCTGTGGCGGGACGAAGAATATTGGGGCCCCCTGCAGAGTCAGGTTTTGGGCCCCAAGTCAGATTGTACAAAGGATTGCAAAACCATAACATACGACTTTGGGCCCCCTAAAATCCTACCCCCCCCCCGTGATGCGAGGGTGTACGTTCCGCCACTGTTTCTATGAGTAGAATTTCTGTTACAGAAGAGGTGTTACAATGCATTATAAACTTTAAAAGTATTCTGCATGGATTGAAGATTTTTTGAAAGGTTTTAGTTTACTTTTATAATTCATTTAATACGAGGTGGGTAAAAAATCCGTACAAACTTTTAAAATTTATAAAACCCGGAAAATTAAAGAAAATGAACGATTTTCAGGTTTAGCATCGATAAGTCATAGGGTTTTTTTTAAGATAGGGAAAAAGATAATTATAAAAAAAACCAGCCGACAGATGACGCTGGTACAAATGACTTAGTTGGAAATATGCAAATGAGACAGGCGATTATAAAAACGAATGCTCTTGATACAGATGTTCGGGGAAAAAAGAATCATTAGCAAACGTTGCAAGTTTCCATGACCTCCGCGGTCTCCAAATCTGACACCAGCAGACTTTAAGCTTTGGGGATATTTAAAACACCGGGTGTATCGATTCTGTCCATCCAATATGTCGGAATTGAAGGACGCGATTCGCTTACAGCTGTCATGTATACAGCCTGACATTCTGCAATCTGCCGTTGCTGGATTTGTGACATATCTGCAATGTGTTATGCCATGTGATGGTGGACATGTGGAACACACGCTACTCTAATAAATGGTTTGGTAACATTATTTTTGTTATTTGCACGTCTCTTCTTTCATTTATGTACAAAACGCCACCTATCGGCTGTTTTTTGAATTATTTTTTTATCTTAAAAAAATCCCGTTGACTTTTCGATGCTAAACCCACAAACTTTTTTTTATTTTGTTTAATTTTCCGGGTTTTATGAATTTTTAAAGTTCTTACGGAATTTTTGCCCACCTGGGGGGTATATATAGCATACATGCACTATTAGCTCGTATTAAGATTAGTTTCTTATTTTCTCTTAAATGGAAAAGAGGTATTTTAAAATTATTGTCTTTAATACTCGTATTATCGCAACCATTTCACAATCACATTGGAGGAAATTACCAAAGTTGCGAATTGCTTCTAATTGCGATTACACATTGCCAATGCTTCATAACAGTTTCACTCTCGATTTTTAATTGTGCTTTGATAGACAGCATAGCCATATTATTTCTCGTTTGGATTCTGTGTTTTGATATTTTCCCTCTTCTATATATGTTTTTACCTTAATCTAAATTTCCTTAGAATTTTTAACCTCAATTTTTTCGAAAGTTTCCACAATTAACACAGTTGTACGATTTTTTTACGGTACTTAAACTGTTCTTTAATCGTCTGTGCTGAAATTTCCACCTGAAAAAGAATTATTGAATCCCCCTTTAAAAGTCTACAGTTTTAAAAATATAATGGAAACTAAAAATATATAGCTCTACAAACATGTGTATGCATGTAATAAATAACTTTTTATTTTGTACATCGTCGTTTTTCTTCTGCTGTGAAAAAGTCGCCAAACGTGATTACGATAACGTTCAAATACCTTTTATTTGTTATTATATATATGTTTTTTAAATAAAAGTTTATTTATCCCTAAGGCCAAGGATTCTCTTGGCGCAATTATATCTCCTGAGTTTTTGAAATTTAATTGTAAAAAAATAAATTGTATAATTATTTATTTAATAATAAATTTAATTTTAATGAAGAAATAATATTAATGTATCTCCCATAAGGTATTAACTAATTATAACCCCTTTTAAATTTACTGATTTTTCATGCTAAATAGTAACAATTTGTTAAGCAAGAAAATGATTTTGTGAAGTTCTCTTTCCCCCTCTGTCATTACTTTTTTGTCAGAAAAAATTGTGTAGGTAGTGTTTTTAAAATTGGTGGAGGGTGAATGAATAGAGAGAATATGGTGATATTTTATAGAGGTTTTTTTATAAATGAAGCACACATCTTTTTTTATTCATATTTTTATCGGTATTTTCAATATTGTATATTTTTTTCACATTTTTTCATTGTAGAATGCATATAATGTATTTTGATTACCTCTTATGATTTGTTCCCTTTTTAGGCAATTAATTATATTATAAATTTTTGAATGCTTACATTATTTTATATTTCAACAATTGTTTTTTTTTTTTTTTTTTTTTTTTTTTTGTGACTATGTTCTACATAATGAAATTTTATTTTAGACAAATTTTTATGTTTTGTTGATTTTCATTTTTTTTTTTTTTTAAAAAAAAAGATGAATAAAAAAATTTTTTGAATATTTTTGTAAATCCATTGATTTAAATAAAAACAAAGTGAATTTCTTTTTGAAATGTATAATTAATAAGCATATACTAAATTGCCATAAATCAAATAAAGCAAAGCAATAAAAATAGAAATATATTTATACTTATATAAGTGTCGAAGTAAAATGGCTACAGAAGCAGTGAAATAGCAAATTCTTATCCTCAGGCACTAAGATAGGGTTAAGCAATTTTAAGGCCAGTCAACCTTCTCTCTCTATATAGACTTTTAAATTTGTGGATTAGTGTTTTTTCTATAAGATTCTATGATTTCATATTTTTAGAAATGCCAGCTCAATGGCTTTCAGATAGCGTGCCCGCCTCGTAAGCCTAGGGTTGCGGGTTCGATCCCGGCTGGAGTCGATAGATTTTCTGGATGCGAAAATCGTAGGCACGCGTGTCATACGATTATGTGGCTTGTAACAGATCTCTTGAGTAGGAATTTGACTCTCGTACTCTCGGCAAAATTAAATCACGGTAATATTTAGCTTTCGACGAGAGCTTGAATTGAAATAAAATCAAACGCTAAAAATTTGGTAGCGAGAGCCGCCGCTAGATGGTGCCATCACTGAAATGATTCACACCGGGGGGCTTGCTGTACCTTCAAAGGTGTGTGTGCCAAAATGCAACCCATTTGAAAAAAAGTATTTTTAGATATTAATTTTAGCTTTAATTTTTAATTGAAATTTTTAAACTGTATTTTCTCTTATTTCTGTCCAGTACTATAAAGAAAGGGAAGGTTGGCTCCTTGAAGCTATATTTAATGGAATGTTGTTTCTGAGCCTTAGAATTTGCTATTGTACTGTTGTGGCTATTCTACTTTGATTTGTACTGTCTTGCTATCTTTTTATATATTTTTTGCATTAAGAGTTAAAATTATAGCAATTTAGTGTGTTACATTGGTGTGCAAAAGTTAAGCACATTTATCAAATTTTTCAAAAACTACTGTACTATTTTTAATGAAAATTGGTAAACATAGCAAAGGGAAGATGCTTTTCTTAATTATTCAATCAGATTTGATCACCAATTTTTATTTTATATAAAGTAAGAAAACTGATAAGATGGGTACTTCAAACACTACCCTGTGTGGTTTTAGTTTTGCTCGTGTGCCTTTGAAGGCTTACGATTATTTTTGAAACTTTTTGCAAACAGTGGCTTAAAGACATCTGGATGATGGATTACGCTGGAGAGCATTTGGGAGATTTGGGGCAGGCCCATCCCAAGCGGAGGTAGTAAGATGGCTCAGTGTGTTTTCCAGATTATGGAATGATCCAAGAGAGGCCGGAACAATATTAAGAAGACTAGTTACAGGGCATTCAAGAACTACGTTAAGCCAGGCGACCCTTATTTGTATTTAACTGCTACGTACAATAAGGGGATGACAGTTATCACACTCGCAAATGAGCTTTTCATTACTTCTGGTATCTCAGTTTCGAAGTATACTGCTTATCGAAGGCTTTATATGTCAAGAGACCAATGGTCTTCATCCCGTTTTCTCCAGGTCACAGGAGATACTGTTTGACGTGGTGCAAACAATGTTATCCCTTGCCTCGGGATATAAGGGCTTGCGTTCTCATCAATAAGGAGTCAAAATTCAGCCTGATCCTCAACCTTATAGGGGCGGTGAGCTCTTACAGGCCCGTGTGAGGCTTTTCAGAGAAATAGTTCTCACTCAGTTCATTTTTATGGACGCTCGCTCACACAGAGATCGGCTGGTCAACGAATACCTTAAGACTGAGGATATTCAGATGATGAAGTGGACAGCCAGATCTCCTGATCTGAATCCCATAAAATATGTCAGAGATGCTCCTGGCAGAGCAATTGCACCTCGCTAGCCAAGATTAAAAGATAAATTATAGGTTGAAAGTTTGAGGAAATTTTCTTTTGCAACTCTTTCAAAATAATATGGGATATTATGTTGTTAATTATATAAATCTTTGAAAGTAATTTTTGCCTTTATGAGCTCAACTGATTTATTCTGACCTTTCATGCATTATTTTCTATATATTTTTTATGAAAAAGTTTCATAAGATGCATCCTTTGTTGCCTATAACAAATGGAAAAGGAAGAAAATGTGATTTTTTTGTTGTTGTCTGATTTAAGTCATTAAAGGCTTAAGCATTTAGGTTGATTGTGATTAAATTGGTAACCTGAAACACATAAAAAATTTTTATCCTGAATTTTTTTTATATAAAAAGTAAACTTGTGTAAAATATTTCTGAAGAAAATATATTAAATTTTTTGATGAATAAAAATATGAAAATGTAATAAATTTCTCTTTGGAGTGCCTTTAATATTCATCATTTCAGATAAAGATAATCCTTTTAATTTTAGGTGTGTGTATTATTTTTAGGACACATGAGACTAGTAATTTTTCTTATTTCTGTTCCATATAATTTATAAAACATATTGCGACTTATTTTTTAAAATTTTTTTGAAGAATTTAATGCTATTTAGAAATTTAAGGAGTTAAAAAAATAAATAGTTGTAACCTGTTAATCTGCATGATTGATGTTTTATATATATGATTTTTTCTCTGTTTCAGATTCATGTAATACAATGCATATTTAAGGGAAAGAATGGACTGTCAAAAAATAGATACAACTCCAGTGGAAGCAAATCATTTAAATGGATTTCTGCCTTTTACTGATTCGCTCAGTTTTAAAGAAGTATCACCTGTTGGGCCTGTTGTTGAAGATGTTGAAGATGATACTGACAAGGAATTTTCAGTGCAATCAGATATACCTACATTAGTACAAGTCTTCAAAAATGTTTATGACCAAAGATTAGCATCAATCGAAAACAATGTTGATTTAGATAGAAATAAAAAAAATGAGGTATTTATCTTTTATAATTATTGTAAAAAGACATTTTAATGAAAATTTATATAAAAATATATATTACTTAGACTGTGAAAGGTTATATAATAAATTAAATAGTAATATTTTCGATAAAAGAGAAGCTTTTAATCTTACTTATTGTTGAAGTACCTTTTTGGAATATAGTAATATTCACATACTCCTACTGCGACATGGCCATCTGTCGATAGCTATGTCTTGGGGTTTCCGCGTAAGTTAGAGGTGTGGGATTATCGGAAGGATGAGACATTCTATAATTCTTCATATGACTTTTATTAAGAATTTAACTTAAATTACTTAGATATCGAACAAACTTATATTAAGTGAGAATAAACCAAAGTACGCCGATTTAATTAACTCAGATCGCGCAATTAGATCACTTATCAATATAACTAATTAGATCCGCCTAATCTCGATTCAATAATTTACTAGCGTTCAGAGTACAATCTTCCTACCTTGGAGGAATACTCAACGGTCCAATTACTTTCAGGTAGACTGATGGGCTCGTGTGCAATAGTATGCACCTTGTATAGATTAGCGAGGGTGGGCGTCTCCGTGATTCCTGGGTAGGCCGTCTAATTACACTTCTACCTTTTTCGAACTAGCTTCCTCTAAATTGCCATCCTTGCTCACTAAATTTTCTATCCTTTTAAAGGCTATCTTATTTGCATTTTTGCTTCGTTTTTACTTGGATTTGGGTTGGAAAAGTTTTGCCATTAATCGTGGCCGTCAAAGAACGTAGGAGTTATGTTAGAAGAAGAACGCGAGAGATGTCACACTACTTATGGAAGTATTATTCGAAATTATTTACAATGTTACACTTTTTTGGTTAACAAAACATGAAAATTATTAATTATATTATTTGGATCACTTCAATATCCCATTAATTTTCTTTGTGTCTACTTTTGTAACAAGTTCACTATTTCTAATTTGTTTAAGATTGTTATTCTCTTTCTACTCTCCATGCTCTTTCATTCTACACTACTGGCCATTAAAACTGCTACACCAAGAAGGCGACATGCTACAGACGTGAAATTTAAACGACAGGAAGAAGGTGCTGTGATATACAAATGATTAGCTTTTCAGCACACATTCAGACAAAGCAGGCACCGGTAGCGACACCTACAATGTGTTCAAATGAAGAAATTGTTCAGCCGATTTCTCATACACAAATTACATTCGAACGTTATTGCCTGGTGAAAAGTTGTTGTGATGCCTTGTGTAAGAAGCAGAAATGTACGTACCATCAAGTTTCTGACTTTAATAATGTTTGAATTGTAACGTACCGCGGGATTACGGTTTATCGTATCGCATTATTGCTGCTCGCGTCAGTTGAGATCCAATGACTAGTAGCAGAATACAGAATTGATGGGTTCAGAACGGTAATACAGAACATCGTGCTGAATCTCAACGGCCTCCTATCACTAGCAAACTAGAAGAAAGGCATGTTACCCGCATAGCCTTAATGAATCGTGCAGCCACATCACGAGCTCTGAGTCAAGAATTGGGGTTGTTTGCAAGACAACAAGTGTCTGCCGGACGACGTTTGCAGCAGCATGGACTCTTAGCTCGTTGACCATGGCTGTGGATACCTTTGGCGCTGCATCACAGACAAGATCATCTTCACTGGCGTGATCAATGACGAACCTGGGCTCACGAATGGTGAGACGTCATTTTTTCAGATGAATCCATATTCTGTTTACAGCATCAAGATGGTCGCATGCGTGTTTGGAGGCATCGTGGTGAACGCAAATTGGCAGTGTGCATTCATCATCGTCATACTGGCCTCTCACCTGGTATAATGGTATGGGGTGCTGTTGGATACCCGCTCGGTTACCTCTTGTTTGCATTGGCGGCATTTTGAACAGTGCACGTAACATTTCTGGTGTGTTACGACCCGTGCCTCTATCCTGTATTCGATCTCTGTGAAAACCCGTTTCAGCAGGATAATGCACGACCGCATGTTGCCGATATTGTACGGACCTGTCTTGATACGGGAAATGTTCAGCTGTTGACCTGGCCTGCACGTTCATCAGATCTCTGGCCAATAGAAAACGTCTGGTCCATTATTGCCGAGCGACTGTCTCGTCACTATACGTCAGTCGCTACGGTTGATGAGCTGTGTCATCATGTTGAAGCTGCATGGACATCTGTACCTGTACATGCCATCCAATCTCTGTTTGACTTCATGCTCAGGCGTATAAGTGCTGTTATTATTGTCAGAAGTGATTGTTTTGGGTACTGATTTCTCAGGATCTATGCACCCAAATTTCTTGAAAATTTAATCACTTGTTAGTTCCAGTATAATATATTTGTCCAATAAATATCATTTTGTTATCTACATTTCATCCTGGTGTAGCAATTTTAATGGCCAGTAGTGTACTTTTGCTGGATGGTGCCCCTGTTTATTTCACTTAATAAATTTTATTTTCATTATGTCTCTTTTCTTTTAATGATTTAAGTCTTCTCTTTCCAATAAAGTACTTTTGAAATTGTATGGTTTTCTTGTTTTCTACATTAATTTTTTTTTTAAAGGAATTGTTATTAATTTTTCCACACTTGGGCTCTTTTTTTGAATGTCGTGACTGATGCTGGTTGAAGTCCGTGGACTGCTTTTTAAAAAGTGGGGTTGCACTAGTTTTATTACTAGCCAACTTCCCCCTTTCTGTTTATATATTACTGAGCAAAATCCTATGGAATATAATGGATAGAAGTTCTGAATCCATTATTAATAAAAAAGGTTGCATACATAAAAAAAGCATTTGGAAATGCTTAGATCACACAAGCACTACATATGGTATATATACTCATCACATGGTCTGTTCTGAAAGTTTTAGGACTAATTTTTTCCTGAGCGAACGGATGGATGAGAGGCCATGTGCGCGCGCACGATAAGTGGAGAGGGGTATTAAGAATGCTGTGAAAAATCGGCAGTCGGCTTTTGGCCGTTGAAGAGAGCAGGTTGCTTATACTGTGAACCCCTGTCGAACGCCTTATCACGGAGAATCATGGAGCGTTTTTTGGAACAGCGATACATCATCAAATTTTCTTTAAGCTTGGTAAAACATGCAAAGAGACTCATGACATGATTAAAGAGGCCTAGGATGCTGCTGCCATGGGTAGACCGGGTGTTTTTGAGTGGCCCAAGTTGTGCCGAGAGGGTAAGGAAAGAGCGGAAGACGACGACCACTCCGGACACCCTTCGACCAGCAAGACCAACCAAAATGCAGTTTTTCTTGTGGAAATCCTCACAAGACTGCGAAAACGCATTGTTCATGTCCGCCCAGCCATCGCTAACAATTGGCAGATGCATCATGAAAATGCACCGAGCCACACAGCGTTCCACGTAGTGGAATATCTTGTCCAACACAATGTAGTAACTCTGCCTCATTCCTCCTACAGCCCCGACTTGGTCTGCCAGACTTTTTTCTGTTCCCAAGAATAAAATTGACGCTCAAGGGGAAGTATCACGGATCGGTAGAGGTGGTTCAACAGGCCGTGACGAGTGAGCTAAACAGCATCAGGTCCAGGCGTTCCTGGAGGCGTACGAAACCTAGAAAACTCATTGGCAGTAGTGTATAGATGCGGAAGGGGGCTACTTTAAAAAATTCCATTCGTTTGTACTATTGTCATGAATAATTTTTTTTAAAATAATGAGCCTTACTACTTTCAGAACACACCTTATGTGTGTGTAATATATATATATATTACATATATATATTATTTTTGACAATCAACCAATTCAAAGCCTACCAAACTTGATTGTCATCTATCTCGGTATCTATCTATGCTGGCTAGTGTAAAAGGTAGTTCAAAAGATACGTTCAAAGATACCCAAGACTCTTGATTCTCTTGGAAAAAGATCTGTAAGTAGGAAGATTTCGTTTAATAATTTTTTTTTCGTAATTGTTTTAGGATTTTTCTACTTTAAGAAATTGGGGAGAATTTGTTTCAGAATATTAATCAGTGGTTTTATCATACTCTCTGTGAGTTTTTGTATACTTTGAATTTTGGTTTATTTTTTTATATACTTTGAATTTTTTTATATACTTTGAATTTTTGTTTATTTTATTTGGTTTTCCCTACCGAGTTGTGCAAAGGGGGAAGGTTGGCGCCTTCAAACTAGCTTAACCCCTCTTATTCGGTCCTAAGTCCGAAATTGTTTTCTGACTCGCTAGGTTCTCTTTTATAGTTCCTTTTTTGTAATTTTTATAGTTCCTTTTTTGTATTTTTTCGATCTTCATGTTTTGCTTTTATATTTTTATTACGTTATTTCTTGTTATGTTCATTATCTATTATTTCTGGTTTTTGAAATATTATACAAATTTCTTACATATATATATATATGAATAATGTTTGAGTAGTATTATCACTACTTTTCAAAATTTGAAGTCTGCTTAAAAATATTGTATTATTAGTTGCTATTCATTTTAATACATCGTAAAATCCGGCGTATAACGTGCACTTTTAGCACAAATAAATAAGATTGAAATTTACGGCAGCACGTTATACGCCGGGTATAAAAATGATGGCTTTGAAATTTTTTTAAAAAAATGAGCATAAAAAAAAAGATATCTACATGTATCGAAATACTGCTTAGGTATTTAAAGTAAATGACGTACATTATGAACTTAAAGGTTTGTTAGCTCTAGAAGTATACTACTTTTTTTCAAAAGCGAGGGATAGTAACTCGAATAAATGACTTTAAAACATAAGAGCATTACACACATGAATTTCAGGTTTCTTCATAAAAAAGGGGCTGCCTGTTATACTGCTAACATACATTAAAATTAAAAAATGCAGCTTGAAAGTATAAGTGCGCGTTATACTTCGCATTTTACGGTATATTCAATTAGTACATGTGTATGCTTTTCCTAAAAGTAGAAATTGTTCATGGCTAAAACTCTTAAATAATTGTTCTTGATGTATTTTATTTAAATATTTTTAATTAGTCTTCCAAATTTGGTTGTACTGAATTCAAAAGTGTATTTTTAATTCTATAATAAATTAAATTCAAATGAATTACTTGTACTGTGTATAGAATTTCAATAGTTATATTTCATGTTTTTTTGTAAGATTCATTTTAAATTTGACTAATGTTACGTTTATTTAAAACTAAGCAGAGTAAATTTAGTAGTAAAGCATTCTGTATAATATATAATTTTTAAAATTAATTTTTAGTTTGTCTGTCTTATTTTAATATATTGAGCAATGTGACTATTTTAACAGTAACCTCTTTTCTCTTATTGCAAGGTATTTTATTGTTGAATAAGAAATCCACAATTTAATATTGAGAAGCCATTTTTTTTTTTTTTTTTTTTTTTGTTTTCCTTGTTGCAACATGTCATAATGTATTAAAAAAAAAAAAGTATGATTTTTTTTTTGTTTTTTAAATAGTTTTTAAAATTATATGTTTTTCGAATTAAAAGTGAGTATGATATATAAATAAGAGTTATAAATTAAAAAACTTTTTTTTATCCTCCTTTTAGGAAAAGATAGCTATTTTACAACAGTATCTTCAACATCTCCAGGAGCAAAATGATACTTTTGTTTCAACTATGCTTGAATTAGAAGGAGAAGCTCAACAAAGAGTAAAACAGATGGAAAAGAGGTTAAAATCCAGTGCTAAGACAACCATGGTAATTCTAATATGTAACAAAGAAACATTTTCAAAAACTAAATTTATCATAAACATCGATTTAGATGTATTCTGACGATATATATTTTAATTTTGTTAGTTAAGTGTAAAAAATAAAATAACCAATGTTTCTTCAAGAAAAGTTTAAATTTTAGAGTAAATTTATTATTTATCTCGCCATATGTAGAACAATTTTTCTACATATGGCGAACAATTTATGTAGAACGATTGAGGCAGATATTTTATAAGAAAATTTAATATTTTGGCAGCATTTTTGAGCTATATTTAACAAGTATTTACCATGTAATAGACATATAATAATAATTTTGCATAAAACTTGTGATACTATTATATTGTTATGTTGATCGGGTTTCAAGGATTTTTTACAAATCAGTCGCAAAGAACAAGATAGTTCTTTAAGAGGGATGAGAATTTATTGTCGAGAAAACAGTCCTTGAAATACAGGATTCAACAACAATATTTGCAGTATAAATCTCAGAAGGTCTTCATAACTTCAACAGCACTCAAACACAATTATTAGTGTTTAAAATACACATATGTAAAAGATTGTTCATAAGCACGTGTAATCACGGTCAAGGCAAGTCTACTAAGCTGTAGTGAAAACCAGACTGACTCAGTTCAGCGAATGTCTCCCTATTTATAGCTCTAACGGACTTTTCTAGAAAAATCCACTTGCGTCATAGATCGTGAAATTAGTAGGTTTCTCCACTAATTTCCAGAGGGTCCGGAACTTGCGAAAAAAGATCACCAAACTGGTCGCCAAAAATGATGCAAACTTGGCTTTATCGCCAAAATTTCGCCAAGTTCTCATTGAATCGCTATTATAATGTAAGGGACGGCGTTTCTTGTGAATATTATTATTTTAACGTATATTATAAATATAATTTAGAGTAATATATATATAAAGGCATTACACATCCAAATACACAAATTATTTACACTATTTTACACAAAATTCGAAACAATATGTGTTTCCTTAGATCTTGTGATTATTTTATAGGAAGCCGTAATTAATGTTCATGAATGTGAGAAGGAGATGAGAAGATTAGTTGAAGAAAGATTATATGTTGAATCACTTTATAATGTAAGTTCAGTGTTATGTTTTTCACTGATATGTATCCTATTATAAAATATTTTCTTTGTGTTCTGTTGATATCATTAATTATTGAACGTGTTTTACATACTGTATAATAATGCATAAAAAAAATGTTTTTATTTATTTCTTCGTAAAAGGTAAAACATCCCACCCTCCTTTATTTATACATTTTTAACGTTTATATCCTTTTTTCCTTTCTAATCAGTATTTTGGAACTTGTGAATCGTGGATTGCGTTTGTATCAGTAACTGTTTTTGAGACATTTTACTAAGCTTTTGTATTGATATTGTACATCTCTAATATGTATTGTGAACTGCTTTATTATATTCATTATAGTGTACACTGATCAAATATTTATTATTTTTTTTCACATATTAAAGTTGGATCTTAAAATACTTTTCATTTTATATAAAAAAAAATTGTTAACAAAAATTTTTATTAATTTTTTTTTTTAAAAATAGACTTCACACTGCTAAAAATTGTTTTAAAATTATTTATTTTTTTGGTTTATGCTTGTGTACAATTAGTTATTTGATTATTTGTAAGGTATTGGCTTATAGTGTTTTAGTTTACAGGTTTAATAATTAGCAGCATAATTTGGCAGCACATATATTTCTTAGGAAGTTTTTCTTAAATCAATATTTTACTGTCAACTTTGTTGGAAAAGAATATGCAGATATTACAGTTAAACAGTTGGAGGTATCTTTATTCATTGAAAGACCTATAAAGGAATTACTTTTGTATTTTTAAAATAAATTATTCTGTAAAATTTATTTAAAAGTTGATTTTTTAAAATTTTAATATTATTTGTTTCTATGTTTAAAGTATAACAATTCATTTTATAATGTTTTCATAACTTTTTTTAGGATAGCCAGCAACATATATCTGCTCTTAAAGAAGAAAATAGCTTCCTTCGTGATCAGAACTGCAATTTAAGTCATGATGTGCAAGCATTGTTACATATAATTCATCATGCACGTTCAACAGGGCACTGGGAAGTAAGTCATATTTAATAGAAAAAACTTGAGAACAGAGCTTGATGTACATTAAGAGTTTTCTTGTGATTTATTCAAATGTTTCTTTGTGCACTGGTTTCCAAAAATTTAGATAAAATCAGAATAAGTATATTTGAATAAATTATGCCATATACATAAAAAGTAATGTGGCATCAGATATTAACAAATTAGTGAAGCTTTTTTAATTTTACATCATTTGACAGCTTTAAAAGGGTTTGTGGTTTTCTGAAAGTAAGAACTGTGCATTGAAGTTTGGATATACTATTATTATAAATATGATTACTCAGTATCATTTATCTGAATTTCATTTGTGCGCCATTTGGCAATAGATGTGAGCTAGGATTAATCTTATATAGCAAAAAATCAGCAGCTAGGAGGTACAACCGAGGTAATCCTGAAGCTAGAAGGGCCACATAAAAAGCTTATTTTAAGTTATCTTCAAGGAAGCACAGAACTTTTTCACAAGATAACTTGAAATCTCTTGCAGCTACCACTGGAATCCAGATCAGCTGCACGTATAAGGTTTCATGAAAAAGGATTACGTGCAAGACATCCAGCATTATGTGTAATCTCACACCTTGCTACTAAAATGAAAGGTCTAGTTTAAGTATACATAGTTGTCAATTGGAGTGCAAGTTAATGGAGGCCTGTCCGCTACTAATGAGTTAAGATTTTATTTTTAAAGTAAAAAAGATTAATCATCTACTTCAGGGGCCAATCCAAATGACCCTGCAGGCCACTTCGGAAAAACTTTACAATCCCGCGGGCCGCATATAAAAATATATATCTTTAAATTAGATTTGCGTCCATTACAAACATTTGTTGGAGTGAAAATTTAAAACAGACTGATATATTATTATTGTTTTCATTGTTTTTCATGTTTACAAACATAGATAGTATAATAATAATAATGCAATGATCAAATAAGGTTTCATTTATTTAACTAGTGAGATAT
>BMAV01010829.1:143050-190341 GCA_019973955.1 Trichonephila inaurata madagascariensis | reverse complement strand
TTTTTTAAAAAAAAAAAAAAGGGGAAAAAAAAAACTCTTTAACACTAGATTGTCCAAGGAAGTCCTTTTGACTGCTTTTTAATATCAATTAGAAAAACAATTACAAAAATAATGCTCAATTTCTTAGAATTTTTTAGAATATATTTTTTTTTCCAAGTGAAGTAAATTATTTTTATTGTTAATATTTACTAATAACTTGTTATATGACTAAACAATATAAAAAATATTAAAAGTTATTTTTAAACATATTTTTTTACACATTAATCATTCTTTCACAATGCAGTCAGTTTGACTGCTTTTGGGCAATATAGGTATATACTCAGTTTCAGTCTTTCTAGTGTTAAACAAAAAATATTGCACAAAATAGTCGAATTTTGTAAAGTTGTAAAGATTCTCGTGGGCCGCAAAATTATTCAAGGCGGGCCACATGATGCCTCCGAGCCACGGGTTGGACATTAGACACCTCTGATCTACTTGAAGCCCTGAAACTCCTATTATCCCTGTCATTTTCATGAAAGTGACAGAATTGTTAGGTTCTTTGTATATGTGTGTTTAAATTTCTCTTTGGATGGTTGCACTGACTTGTTAATCATTTCACTCAGTTATAAAAAGAACGTTCTTGATTCAATTGTTCATCCTTATATAGGTGCAGTAGGGGACTCCATCTTACAAATTGATAATTCTAGGTCACTAGAGTTTGAATGATGGAAAATTATTTTCATCGAAACTTTTGAATATGGGTTTGCCAGTACATTTTCCGGATTTGAACCTAATTGAATGGGTTTGGATGCTTATATATTGCTCCCTAATTTACTCTCTTCAACGTCGCTGCTATAGCCTAGTGGCCAAGATAACTGACACGTGGTCAGCGTGTCATGAGTTCGAGCCGAGTGTCACTGAAGACCTGCCGTATAGGGAGCAATGCACGTCAAATTTGTCGAGAGCTCAAACGTCCTTCCGTTGGTATGGTGTGGTAGTTAGGAGAGGGGTGCCAGTTCAGGTGTCGTCCTCATCACTTGACCATGGTTCAAAATTACGAGGTCCGTCGCCAAAAGCTTTTGCATAGCTGAACAGTGCGACATTAATATTCATTCACTCACTCTCTTCAACACCTCAGGGTCTTAGAACTGCCTTTACAAAATAATAGGGCTTGCCACCATTTGTGTTTATGAATGTGGTTTTGAAGGAATACCATTGTTCTTGTATAGTTAAAGGCGATCATGTGCATTTTTGAAGCACTTCTAACGCAGTTTGCAAAAAGTTTAAGACCGCAGTAGCCGATTTCAATATTTTAACGCATTTCATTATTTTCGTTGATTATTGAATTTTAATATAGGTTATTGCATCAGGCACATTTTTATGGTACTTAACAAACATGCTCTTCTCTTTATCGTCAGTTGTTTACTGGATTTTTTGTTGCTAAGAGTATTGTATAATTATAATGGATAAAAAAATCTTCCCTTACTGTTGCAAAAAGGGTCGATATAGTGATTCTACATAAAGTTGGATCTTCTGAAGGTGTATAAATTCTAAGTTATATGTGGGCAAGACAGCTGTTCATTTAGTTGTCAATAAATGTGACATTTCATGAAAATTTACGAATCTTATGATTAGTGGTTGAGCAAGAAGTTGTAATTAAATACACTGAAGTGCCACTGAATTAAGGATAGCAAGGGCAGTGCAAATTGTGTAGCGCTGCGCATCACGTATGCTCAAGTGAGGGTGCTGTGGTAACTGCATATATAGTGCATGCTGTGGTTGTTCTGAATTGTTGGAATTGCCAGTATGGGTAAATTGCCTGATTAAGACGCCTTCGATCGCGGACCAATCGTAGGTGCGCGATGCATAGGCCATTCAATTTCCAAAGTCGTCGGACAGCTAGGATTTTCAGGGTTGACAGTGTCAAAAGTATAACAATACATGTTTAGTGGACAAAAAACTAGCGATCTGTCAAAGGACAATTAACCTTGACATTGTGGGGTGAGAGACTTCTCAGGTGTATTGTATGTAGCCGCAGCGAAGCTAAACGTTAGCTGAAATTACCGTGACATTTTTTTTTGTAGCTTTCTTCTTAATTTCAGGTAATCTCTCGTTAAAAAATGCAGTAAAGTGTTCTATAACAGTTTCATAAATCTGAGTTCTCCGGGATAGTCCTGCTCTTGCCCTATCGCATATGACATATAATAAATTCACTTCGAAATTTTCCCTTCTTTCCAAGAATCATAAATGACTGCTTTATTTTCACCAAAAATAATTTTTCTCTTTTGCTGCCTGCGAGCATGTCCAACTTTCTCTTCTAACCACAACCCTGATAAATCAGTTTGCTCCTTGTGCCATTTTCCGAATTCATTTATGTAATTTGGGATATAATTTTCTAGAGAGAGATTTTAGTTTACTAGATCATTTTAATTCACACTCAACTTATTGCAATTATTTGCTAGTAGCATTTATTCTCTGGAGTATGGTATTCCCAAATCATGGTCATTCTGTTTCAAAAGGGAAGTTGCCTCCAGTATCGTGGCCTTTTTTTCCTCATTCGTATCATAGATTTCCGCCAGTCTGCTTTATTTTGCTATTAACACTAGAACGTCCATCAGCGTAAATTTGACACCGGAGCCTGTTCAGTTTGTTTTCCTTTTCACATTTTTGCAGGGAATTTGAAAATTTTTTGGGACTTTTAATTATTTTCCATGGTAATTACACAGTAAATGTTTGTGGTTCTAGGTTAATTAGGAGAAATTTTATAACTAAAAATACCTAGAACATCTGCTGGTGTCATTTCGACACCAAGGCAATATATCATCATAAATAGCTGTCGTTCATCATTACTATTAGTGAAACTTCCTAAAGTACTATCACACATTTATTTCACCTTGAATGCAGTGTTATTGGGTTAACAGCAGAAAAGAATCTTGTTTTTCTAAAATTGTTGTGTCTAAGAGTTTCATTGCATAGCATTTTTGGTTATCTGCTCATAAAAAAAAAGAAAATTTCATTCGATCTTCGAACCTTGTGCAGAGCAGACACAATGAAATGATGGCTCATGGAAAAGGTCTAAACCCTGATGAAATTGCTAATTTATTGTGAGAGATTTCTGAGAGAATTAATTGGCTCTAATTTAGATTCCAATGAAGACATAGGATTGAGTGAAAGTGACTGCGAAGAATCTGAAGAGAAAAAACAGATATAATTGACTATATTCCAGTAAATCCTGATATATATATCGCTAGAGGTGGCACAGAATGGATACTGCATAATAGTAATGTTCCTGGCAGATTTACGACTCGAAATGTTTTGCGACAAAGCAGTGGTCCAACAAGCTTCGCGAAATATAATGTCAACGTCAGTTTCTTATGATATAAAGGGTCATAAAATATGTTAATTACATGAAATAATACTAAAAAGTCTTAAAACTAAACTCTACTGAACAGTAATCCTGCAATTATTCGGTTAAAACAATTCTTTTATATATTTTATGCCGTGGTGTCAAAATGACACTGGTGGACGTTTAAGGGTAATCGAAATCCCGGACATTCTAGAGTTAAGGTCTAAATTCAACTAGCGTGAAATAGTTTGCTTTTCTCTAGACATATCTTTTATCACATAACGATTTTGTTTCATCTGTCTTCATTAGTAAAATACACTGATGGAAATGAAATTTCTATCACTACAAAAAGGAGTTGTGCTATATCAACGAAATTTGGCTGACATGTTTATACAATCGAAACATGATTTTTAATTTAAATTTCGCGTTAGGTGCATAAGTGTGGTGCTAGTTGTGCCACTTTGAGGATATGAATCATGTGTACTTTAAAGAAGCGTAACAAAGTTTGTGAGTGTTATTTATCATTGAGATTTGACATAGTGAGTTGATGTTAGTCCAGAATGACTTTAAAAGGACAAGGAAGTTATTATGAACAGCTCATTGAGTTTGAACGAGATAGTATTATAGTGCTAAAAAAAAAGGTGGATTTTCTTTCCATGATATTGCAGAAAAATTTGGTTGGAATGTATCCATTGTGCATGATTTTTGACAGCAGTGGACACAGGAAGGCCCTACCTCAAGAAAATTATGGTCCAACCACACATGGGTCACCACTGACAGAGAAGACTGCAGCAATCTCCACGTATCTGTGGAACATTGTAGTGCATCTATAGAAGTAGTGCTTTTTTTGTCACCAGAGTAACACAGTGAACTGTAACTCATCTATCATTTGAGAATTAGCTCCAAACCAGATGCCCTGTAGCATTCATACCAGTAGCTCCAAATCACTGACATCTGCGACTTCAGTGATGTCATATTAGAGATCATTGGAGAGTGGAGTGATGATGTGCTGTGTTCTCCGATCAAAGCTGTTTCTGTCTTGGTGCCAGTGATGCAGTGGCATAATGGAGAATATTACATCCCCCTCCAACAAATTCAGCCCCTCAGCGGACTCACCTTCTTTTGGTGGGTACGGGTGTCACAATCCCGAGGTACCCTAGTGATCTTTTTTTTCCCAAGGGGTTTACTATCTTTGGTAAACACGGGTGTCACGACCCCGGGGTACCCCAGTGATCCTTCTCTGTTTTCGACCCTCCATCTTGTCATCCAATTTCTCCTTTTCTTTTCCCGTCCAGACCACAGACCTATGAATGTTTGGCGCAGTATAGCCAAAACTGGCTCTTGCGCCATAAAACACCCAACTCAACTCAACTCCAACAAATTCAGATTTTGGCCCCCTTGGAATCCTGTCCCCTCCACAAAGCGGGGGTGTATGTTACGTCGCTGCAGCAAAGGCTATATAATGATTAGAAGAAGATCAGATCAGCGCCTGCAAACAACCATTCTGCGGCCTAGACACACTGAGCTTGCACCTAGAGTTGTGGTCCTGGCCCGAACAATTTTCTTTGATTGCAGAACTCTCGAGGTTAATTCACATACCCTGACTGAAAACTTGTACATCAGTCTGTTGATTCAAACTGTTGCGCTGCCATTTATAAATATCATTCAAGGAGTGTTTTTCAACAGGATAATGTGCATCCTCATACCTTGTTGTAAGCCAACATACTCTATAGAATATCAACGTGTTACCTTGACCTGCTAGATCACCAGATCTTTCTTCAATCGAGCACAAATGGGACATTATTGGACGGCAACAACAGTGTCATCCACAACCAGAATTAAACAACCTTATAGTGTGTGTGTGTGACCAAACAAGAGTAACAGGCATTCGGCTCCATCCCACAAACTGATATCTGGAACTTGTACGGCACATTGTATGCACGTTTGCTTTATAATTCTATCGGCTACAGCAGTTTTTAATGTAACATATCACATTTGAAATAGTTTTTCTAGCGTTTAGATTAACCAGTGATCTTGAAACTTAATTCAATTTAATATGTTACCTAGACAAATGTATTGCTGAAATTTCATTAGCCTACTATTAGTTTCTTGGTGCTGGGATTTTTCCCATCAGTCTTAAGTTATATCCAAGAGTAACTAAGCATGGTTATTGTTAACGAACTTGTTTTACTTGAAATATATTCGTTTGTTTCGAAATAAAAATTGTGTAACAAAATGTATGCTAAAATTTTGTACAGATTGCAACAATACAGATATACGGAAGAAAGATGGCTAGGGCTGCTACACGATACAAATCCTTGGGAATCATTGGTGATATAATATCAGTTCAAGATATTTTTGTTGCACATTGAATTAATAACTGGAATCCATCAAGTTTGGGCCGCCAGTCGCTTAATCCAACTCTGTTCAGTACCTTAATTAGTAACACGAGAAGTTAAAGCTTCGCATGGTTATTCATAGATGTTCAATTTTCATGTTATAGGCCAAGGAATATTAAGGAGTCTATGACTGCACAAAAAAAAAGCAATTGCTGTCAATACTGGTCAGGTAACAATCCAAATTGGAATCCCAGTCTAGAATCTATGCTGTATTTTTAAAAATAAAATCGTGGAAAAGCAACTACCCAGTGCTACTGCACTTGTTGAAGCTGGAAGACATTCCTGGTGCATAGAGATTTCTAAAGCTTGCTTATATTCTCTTTCATAGCATGTCTAACTGAATTTCAACATTGATAAAAAAACAAAGGTGCTACAAGATACTGACTTTACTTGAGTAAACTTGTAAATCTATTTTTTTTTCTTTTGTAAAATTACATTGTTGTGGAATTCCATTTAATATAATTTTTCAATGAGTGGTCTTAAATTTTTGCATGTGACTATAAATACTATATTTTTCGTTTTGTGTATTTTCAAGACAGAAAATAAGCCTAGTGTTTTTTGTTTTTTTTTTCAGTTTGTTGATGCATTCTGATTAATATTTTTTGTCAAGTTTCATTAAATTCAATCAAATGGAATTTTCACAATCACAATTTTCCTGATTTTTGAAAAACAGTGTATTTGGTACATATTAGATAACCTTTGTGCAAAATATTTTATTATTACTCTTATTTAATTTCAAATTATATTTAGTGATGTTTTTTTAATTATTTGCTGCTAATAAAATCTCAAACATTTAAATGAATGTTTAAAAAACTGTCTATGATTAAATATGAATTATTTCCTTTGCTTAGAATATAATTAGTTGTGACATGAAGTATATGTTGAGAGGGAAAGCTTTTTTTTATACATTGTTTGTCTCGTAAAAATCGGGAAAAGTAAATTATGATAAGATTAATGTCACATTTTCATTTTTAGATGAATTGTGTAACATTCTGTGAAGTTACTCCAGAACAAGTGTTTGGTCCAGTGCAGTCTATATCTAATTTGTAAGTTGAAAGAACTTAATTTTCTTAAGAAACCTTCATCAAAGTTTTTCTTTGTTCAACTTCCTTTATTGTGTGTAATTTGTTAAACTCTGAATCAGAAATTTGTTATGAGATATTGAATCTCATAATTTTTTTCAATATGATTTTGAGTGTTATATATGTTATGTTTGGATATGGTTCGTTAGCTAGTAAACACTAAGAGCTAACAAATATAACTATTTATTTTAAAAATAACAAGAAAAAGGGGACCACAAATACTAAACTAAAACAATTAAATGCGTGCCATTGCCATGTGGCTAAAGTTCGTCTTTTAGGTACTCGCTCTCGTCGTTTCCTTTTGTCTTGCTCGTTCGCTCTCCTCTCGCTCTCTCTTTATTTCTATCTGCGGGGATCGCCGCTTGGCTCCCAGTAAAGCGCGCTGAGTCACGTCTCATGGCACTGGTTGATTTAACATTTTGGATTTAAAAAGAGTAACTTAGTATGTTTTAAAAATGTGAAATTTTCTAGATTCATTTGTTAAAATATTGATTTGAGACTCAATTAATTGTGCTTGGTGTTTTCTGTATGGTTTAATACTTGATCAGGCCTTAAGCTTTTTTAGACGTTTTTGTCGAACCTTGTTTTGAAATTTTCAACAAAGTTTAGTGTTCTTATGCTTGGTACATAAAGAGTAATATGTTCTGGTTCCCATGAGTGTAAATAGATATATTTTTTAAATCAGAGAAAGGGTCAAGAACATAGAGCATTTTAGATACTCGTGTACAATTTTGCACATTTTTAGTCCAGATACTTTCCCATGCTTGAAATTCTTCATTGTACATTAGTGATCAGTATGCTATCATACCTCAGCTGGTTTGTTTTAGCCATACATATTCTTACTGTTCTCAACAGCGAATTCTATTTTTTTAAAATTTCAAATATAATAAAACTTACTGGGATGAATTTACGGATCATTCGATGAGATTAATTCACCTCAGAGCTAAATACAGTTTATTTATTGTATATATTACACACACACACACATCTATACAGTTCCAGGATATACATATATAAAATACAAGAACACATGGCGAAGGATTTTCCGCTTGATGCGTACACCAGAATATCCGCTGTCTTAAAGAATCAACTCATGGTTTCCCACCAGAGGAAAACTCTGTCTGGTGGCGCCATTACAATAAATAAATAATAAATATAACCATTTGTTGCATTCTCCCCCTCTGATTCTGATGGGGTCCTGACCATGAACCAGGAGTCTGTTGGGCCTTTGATGGACGGCCACATTCATGAAGAGGAATAAGGGGTTTTACTCTGTCGCTATTACAAGGAGTTAAAGCAGAGGTGTGGTAAACACCAAGAGGTCCCCCCAGATTATCAAGACTAGCAATCTCGTAAGATGATGGTGATCTTTGTGTTAAAATCACGTAGGGACCGTCTCTGCGTGGCATTAGCTTTGCACTTCTTCCTTGCGCAGCGTTGCTCAGCTGATGTGATGCTACAAAGACATGTTCTCCAGGTTGATATGTTGGAGCCGCTTTTCTCTTTTTATCAGCGCAAAACTTCCTACTATCCTGTTGCTCTTCAACCACCTCTCTAATTTGAGTGGAAAACTTTGTAAATTTCTTGAGATAGGGAGATTTTCCTGCACAAAATTATCGTTCTGGATGGCGACCCGGATATCATTTACTTCATTTGGAGAACGTAACTCTCTACCAAAATTCAGAAAGGCTGCCATCTGTCCTGTTGTTTCACATTTGGCTGTGTTGAGAGCAAAGCGGATGAATGGTAGCTTCTCTGACCAACAGTCATGCTGTCTTGGACTAGAATTTCCAGCCGTGGTTTCAGATCCCTATTTTTCTGTTCAACTGGGTTAGCTTGTGGAGGGTACACAGGGTTTCAGGAATTGATTGTTGCATCACTGCTGACACAAACTGGGTTCCATTGTCACTGATAAGGTGGCGAGGAATACCATACCTCAGTAGGACCTCTTCAATCAAGGTAATGGCACATTCTCTTGCTGTGGCCTTGGGTAGTGCAAAAAGTTCGACCCACTTGGTGGTACAATCCTCAGTGATGAGGATCCATCTTTTACCATTTTTACTCTCAGGTAGGGGCCCAAAGAGATCAATGGCCAAGGTTTGAAAATGTTGGGCTGGCACAGGTGTCTGTAATAGCCCGGAAGGCTTTCTGATTGGAAGCTTTGTATTTAAGGCAGTCAGGACAGTTCTTTACATAATCAGTTATGTATTTCCTCATGCCAGTCCAGTTATAATTCTTTGCTATTCGAGTATAGGGGTCTTCAGCTTCATAATGACCAGCCATTGGGGCATCATGATGGTTTTTGAGGATCAATGTTCTTTCATGGCTCGGAACCACTAACTGGGCCTCTTCACTCTCAGAGTCTGGAGCATATCTGTATAGGACACCCTGATTCATTAAATAACCCTGTTCGACCCAATTGACATAATTAACATTCTTGTCAGGATCTTCAAGGCAAGAAATAATTTTGACCACCTCCTCATCCTTCAGTATCTCCTTGGGAGACCTGGATGGGACATCAATGGCTACAGTGCAGACCTCACACTGTTCATTTTCTTCATGACACGTAAGCCGAGATAGCATATCTGCAACCACATTACTCTTTCCGGGGATGTACTCCATGTTGAGGTTGAAAGATTGTAATTGCAGAGCCCAACGGGCTAGTCTTCCATTAGAAGATTTCAGTTTCATGAGCCACCTCAAGGGTTGGTGGTCAGATGCCACAGTGATGCTTGCCCCATCAATGTAGCCCCTAAACTTGTTGAGGGCCCAAACCACAGCTAGAGCTTCTCGTTCAGTGGTTGAGTAGTTTCTTTCAGCTGGATTTAACAACCTGCTACCTAATTCAACTGGATGTTCCTCTTTGTCTTCTCCTTCTAGGAGGACTGCTCCTAGATCATAGTTACTGGCATCAGTTCTTATCAGGAAAGGCTTAGAGAAGTCTACTTGCTTCAAAATTGATGGAGATACCAAACATTGCTTCAAGGTCTGAAACGCTTTCTCCTCTTCCTTTGACCATTTCCAGGAAGCTTTTTTCTTAGTTAAGTTGCTCAAGGGGCGGGCAATCTCAGAAAAATTAGCTATAAATTTGCGGTACCATGAGCAGGTTTTCAGGAAGGACTGCAGTTGTCTCACATTTTTAGGAGGTGGAATCCCTAAAATAGCTGAAGTCTTCTGATGATTGACTTCTGTTCCTTGGGGTGTAATCCATAGACTCAAGTATTTAACACGTAAGCAGGAAAATTGGCATTTCTCCCTGTTTACTTGTAACTTGAAATCCATCAAGCACTTAAACATGGTCTCTAAGTCCGTTAGATGCTGTTTGAATGTAGAGGATATAATTATAATATCATCTAAGTATGCAAGTACAGGTAACCCTCTTCGGAAGATATCCATTAGTCTCTGAAAGTTCGCTGGTGCATTCTTAAGTCTAAAGGGCAACCTTTTGAATCGGTAGGTTCCAAATGGACAAAAAAAGTGATTTTGTTCCTATCAGCAGGATTAACATTCACGTGGTGGTAACCAGACTTTAAGTCAATTGTGGAAATGTATGCAGTATGTTTTGCCTCCTGCAGTAAATTATCCATTCGTGGAAGTGGGTAGGTATCAGGGACTGTAACTTCATTCAACTTCTGGTAGTCAGTACACAGGCGAAACTGGTTGTTTGGCTTTGGTATCAGTACAACAGGAGCTCCGTAAGGAGATTCACATTCCTCAATTATATCGTTTTCAAGAAGGTCCTCAATTTCCTTTCTTAATATTTCCTTCTTTACAGGAGACATTCTATATAGGGGTACAGAGATAGGAGGACTATTCCCCATGTTGATGTGGTACTCTAAGATAGTTGTTGGTTCTCCCCCTGGTTCGAAGACGTTTTGGAAGGATTCCAACAGGAGGTTAAGTTTTTCTCCTTCTGGGCAGAGGTTAAACTTTCCCCTTCCCCCTCTTTTAATTGGCAGGTGTTGCTGGACATCTTCTCAGCTATGGGCTCAGCTTCTTCACCAATTGGGTACCTGTGGGTAGGATTGTCCCAGAATTACCAACAAGCATTCTTCACATCTAGAATCAAACCAGCAGAACTGAGGAAATCTGTTCCTAGAAGAGTTCGATTTCCTTTTGCCTTTGGGAGAATGATGAATCTTATCAGGACTGATCTCCCCTCAATCTCTACCATCACTTAGGTTGTGACGGCTTTACCTGTGGTCTGTTGACCATCTGCCAAACTCATTGCTAATGTGGTTTCCTGGAAAAGGAGTCCCTTATCCTTAAGTATCTGGTACATCCTTTCCCCAGCAATTGAATGTGAAGATCCTGTGTCTGCACAAACACGTCCCTTTATTCCACAGAAAGTTATGTCGATTAGAGTCAGTTGGGGGCTTCTAGTCTGAGCTGTGTAAGCATTGATGTGATTGGTTGCTATGTCTGTTCTTTGTGAGGAGTTGGGGTTGCAGGTAGGGCACCTAGATTTTATCACCCCTTGTCTCCCACAGCCATAGCATCTGAGAGGGGATCTCTCATTTGGTACTGGATGGGAATATTCCCTTTTGGGAAGGAGTTTAGGTTTCCTGGATGATACCTGTCTTCCATCATTTATGGTTTCACTTGCCTTCACATGTCTCCTTGGTCCACTGGGTAAGGAACGCTGGATATTGTCAAAAGCTTCAAGCTTGTCTGCTAACATTTTTGGGGAGATAAGTTCTTCCCATATATCCAGGTAATGTTCCTTACACTCTGGGGAGCATCTCTTTTTCATTTGATCTGCAATCATCAAATTCTTCAAGCCGTCAAATGAATCAATTTTAAGCTCATTGAGCCAACCTTCAAAATATGCTCGGATTTCAAAATAATAATCCTTCCACATCCCATTTGGGATTTTTCTGTGACGTGAAAACAGCTCCCGGAATTTTTCTGCGGTTAACTTGAACCGTTGCAGAAGCATTCCTCAAATGTGGGAGTAATCCCTGCATTTCTCCTCGGGCTCACGGGCAATGAGAGAGGTTCTACATCACTAGGTAGGGCACCAATGAGATAGGGGACCCACAGATCTTCACCAAAAGCTTCATTTGACGTTCAAATAAGGTGAGGAACAAGTCCATGTTATCAACTTCAAAGCAAAATGTTGGTAACAACTTTTTTAATTCAATTTTTGCTTGTGGTAGGATTTGTGGACCAACGACTCTTTGAATATCATTTTGCAGTCATATTTTCTGCAGCTCAAATTCACGCAGTGTTTTCTCCTTTTGTTCGTTTTCCTCGTCTATCCTATTTGATATGATGCCCTCAAAGATACATTTCACAAATTCACGGTCTTCCTTATAAGCATCATTTGTTAAAATTTTAGCCCTTAATTCAATTATTTTTAACTCTTCCTCATCAGACTCAAATTAACCTAGCTCAATAGCAAGCTTAATGAGATCAGCTTTTTTCCTTTTCCCAGAAATGACATGATTGAAAAAATTTAAGAGTTTCAAATAAATAAAACTATGGTCAGGGCCTGATTGTCCACCAAAGCTCTTACAGATATGGGAATACACTTTAAAATATAGCTAGCCTTTAAATCTTTTAAATTATTATGCACTTCAGAAAACAATTTAAATTGGGTAAATAAATTAAAAACATGTTCAAAATACCAACAAGGAACCCCTTAATTCAAATGATATAATAATATAAAGAAAAATTAGGAATCATCAGTTGTAATGATACAAAAATTCAATGCAATGAAAATACTAAACAAAACTAAAATAATCAGGCATGTAATGCTACCTAAATTGAATATAAAATCAGTAAAATATCAAGCAAAATAATAATTATCAATGTGCAATTCAAAATATTAAACAGGAAACGTTATCTCAAGAAATAAATTAATATAAAGCAAAATTAAGAATTATCATTGCATAAGAATACCAAAAAATCAATGAAATAAAATAATAAACTAAGATCATGCAAACAAAATTGTGTAATGCTATATAAATTCAATATGAAATTCTTCTATACCATATCAAGCAAAATGATTATTGAAATCAATATCCATATGTAATGATAAGTTTAGTATATATCAGGTGTTATGACACAGTCAATAACACTGTAGCAGGGTTGCTACCACTTGTTTTTTTTTTTGAAACACACACACAATACTGTGGCAGGGTTGCTATCACTTGTTTTTTTTTTTGTTGTTTTTTTTTGGAAAAAAAAAAACACTCACTACACCGTAGCAGGATTGCTACCACGAATTTTGAAGATATGAACACTAGCACTAACACACTGTAGCAGGATTGCTTTCGCGAATTTTGAAAACTTTCAACAGAGGAAAGAGATTTTCTTCTTTTTCCTCTTCAGACAATTGAAGCCAGGATGATTCACTTTGTCTCTTTCGATTTCCAGGGATTTTTGGCAGGAACGTAGATGGGTGATTATATAAAAGAAAAAAATATTCGGGGTTCATCTTTTGCTTTAGAAGTCTTGCGGCGCAAGACCAATACTTTCTTCCGGGACGGTATGGTTTACAGAGCCGGCTAAATTTTCATCTTCCGGTGGCAGTTTCTGCTTCTACGGGGTCGATAGGCTTAAGCCACGGGTTTGGGCACCAGTTATAACTCGCTGGGATGCATTTATGGATCATTCGATGAGATTAATTCACTTCAGGGCTAAATGCAGTTTATTTATTGTATATATCACACACATCTATACAGTTCTAGGATATACATATATAAAATACAGGAACACATGGGGAAGGATTTTCCGCACGATGCGTACACCAGAATATCTGCCGTCTTAATGAATCTACTCACGGTTTCCCACCAAGGGAGAACTAAGCTAGTACTCTGTCTGGTGGCGCCATCTAGCAATCATTACAATAAATAAATAATAAATGTAACCGTTTGTTACAATATACATTTTATTTTCATAACAAATTAAAATATTAAAATTTTCTATTAGTGTTATCTGCATTGGTGTCTTACTTTTTTTGTTGTGATTATAATTTATTTTTGAATATTAAGTATTTTTATTTCTATGCAATTTGGATGCAAAGAAAATTAAATGAATTGATTTAGAATTAGACTATATTGATGTTTTGAAGTGTTTAATAGGAAAGACGCCTAATACATTTTGAAATACTATTTCGTTTTGTGATAGGTAATATTTCATGCCAAACTTGTAATTTTGCTTACTGCATCATTCTCTTCAGGATTAGAGGTAGCCTTTTCTTAGTTATGTACACAATCATATAAGACTGTGAAGTGAATTCACACACAATACCCAGACACACAATTGAATATAATTAAGCATGGAGTCTGTCCTTTTGATGAAATGATAATTATGGTATTTTTTTAATTGAATTTTCAAGTACTAACTTCAAGTACTTATCTAACTCTGAAGCTACAATTTCCATCAAGCTATTGATTTCAATTAAAAAAAATTATATGTTTTTTTTTACTTTTTAATCTGCTTTAAATTCCATTATTATGCAAATTGTTTGTGAATTTGAAACTCAGTCATTTATAATAAGCTACTTGTTACTTTTAAAAATTGACTTATATATTAGTTTATTTAAATGTTATGTTATTCCTATTGAAAGACAATGGAATATCAAGGACTTTATTGAGAATAAATAGTTTGAATTTAATGATTTTCTGATTGTGCTTTTCACATTTCTCACTTTTTATATTGGAGTATGAAGAGTATATATATATATTTTTTTTGGTTTATAAAATATTTATATAAGTTTATATAACTTTTAATTCAATATAATATTACCTCCTATGTATTTATCTTGTTGGATGCCAAATTTGTATCTTTTCTTGAAAACTAGATTTTATCTTCACTAATTCATTTGAAATTTTTTAAATCTATTGTAACTATGCAATGAAATTGCAATTTTGCATTGGAATGAAGGATAATTCTATTGTTTTAAAAATGTTTTATTTGTTATTAATCAAAGCGCTTTGTATTATACTGTCATAAATATTTGTCTCTTTGGAGTATTAAATATTAATGGAATTTATGTTAATGTTTATGTGAAAATTTCAAAGTGAACTTATTTTGGAGCATATTTTATTTAAAAAAGTATATATGAAAGAATTAAACCTTTTCATGTTTAAGTAATAAAGCTTCAACATTATTTTTTTTAGATATACCTCAGAGCCCCTGCAGTTGGATTTTGAAACTTTTGAAAGTGAAAAAAAAGTAAGTTTTAATATTTTGTTTGTAAACATACAAAAAATCAGTTTCTTTGGATGCAAAAGCATTTCAAGGACTGTGATTTTTCCTGTTAAGTCTAACTTCATTAAATATTGTGATAAAATACGCTAAAATTTGTAGTTTATCTGTTCCAAATTCAGGTAACACAGATGTGATCATGTGCTTCAGTACGGGGAAAACAAAATCAATTGTGGGGCCTGAGGGGAAACGCGTGATGGTTTGAAGCACATGATAAAAGAAAGTAAACGTCTTTACCCTCAAGGAAGTTTTGTTTTTCTCCAAGATTCTGCACTAAGTTATACTGCAAAATCAACTATAAAATGGTTTTCTTTCTCCTTAGAAATGGCTACCATCATCCCCTGATTGTGCTCCTTGCAATTATTTTTATGGGGATACTTAAAAAAAACTAATTAAAATAGACAAGTATCTAAGACTAATTAAAATAGACTTCAAGTATCTATGAAAGAAGTTGGAGCCCCCCCCAAACAAAAAATGGTCAAAAATGTTCTCTTGGCTTTGACTAAGTGTTAATTTAACGCATACTATGCTAAAGGAAACCACATTGAAAATTTCATGTAAATAACTTACTTCAATAAAAATTTCGGATACTCTGAAGTGAGTCTCATTATTTTTGAATCAATCTGCATTTAATCATTTCTCTGTCCTGATTTTATATTTTATGGAAATAGTTAAACATGAATGTTGCGTGAAATATTATTGTTAAAAAAGGAATCATAAAAGTTTTAGTTCTTTCTTTTTAGTAATTTTTGGATATGGATCATCAGGAAAAACATTTTGGGTGTCTCTTCTTGTCAACGTCTGTGTAGAGAAATGTGTGCTAAACCAAAGTTCAAAAACGACAATTTGTTATGAGTTTAAGGCAAATTGTATGTGTATGGGTATGGTTGAACCCGCTGTTAACGAAAAACGACCTTCTCTCAAAACAACAAACGGACTGCCTTTTTTGGGCACTTTTCAACTACCCTTTTGGCTTATTGACACTCTTAAAAAGTGAGAATGCAACAAGGCCCATTAACTCTTGTTCAAAAATTTATTTAATGTTTCTGGGAACTTGGTGATTAATGCTTTTTTTAATGTTCTGATAAAAGAAAAGTGCTTTTTCTTATTTACTACTCTATTTTGAATTTTTTTTTATCTTTTCTATGCTCAATGTTGAATTCATTGAGTATTCATACAATTTTTGATGTATCTTTTCAGACTTTGGGCTCCGATATTTCATCCCAGGAAGCAACTGATTCCAACATGTCCAGTCCTTGTACAATTCATCCAGTAAAGGATCAATTAAATGATGAAAATTTGAATCACCATTCACATAGAAGTGGCAGTAATAAAGAGGTTTTATACATATTTACTATGGTTTTTTGTTTGCTTCGAAATAAATTGAGTTTAAATTTGACCAATAAATAAAATGGTTTATCATTTAAAATTGATGCAATATGTAGTCCGATCTACTTAAGCCACTGCATCTTGAAATAATAGAGAATGTATTTTAGTTAAAAGCTAAGAATGCAGAATTAGAATAAAAATTTAAAGGATTCTATTTCTAAGAGAGTTTCCTTTGAAAATTTAAAGTTCTTATGATTTTCAAGTCTTCAGAATTTTGTGGTTTGAAATGATCAAACCTTTTATTCTTCAAATTAAATTGTTTTAAGATGCATTTAAGCAGTATCAGAAAATTTAAAATACATCACAAAAATTGTGTATATTTACTTAAATTAAATGAATTTGCTTATGGATAGACAAGAAATCTGTTTAAATAAATTGTGACAAAATGTGAAATATTTATTTTTGAACGCAAGAATTTAACAAATATATGTTGTTGTTTCTGATGCCACCTGATTGACAGTGTCAGATCGACACCCACGAATTTCATCATGGCAAGTGGCTAGTTTTACGTATTTTTTTTGTTAGCTGCATCTTTGCACACCATACAAATGACAGTACGATTTGGCTCGCTTCCACCCCAGTTTTGCGGAAGAATACTCTGGGGGATGGTCAGGAGCCTCCTTCCTCTGTTTCCCTTCCACCAACCTCACAAGAAGATTTACGCTTGACAAGTATTTAGAGTGCCCCATGTCACACAGGCACTATACATTTATAAACATCCATGTCTTCTCTGGGATTCGAACCCAGACCCTACGGCACATCAGTCAGCATCACTAATCACTATACCGGATCAGTGGTAACACATATACGAATGTATTATTGATGAAGGCAAAATGTAAATAAGTTATACAGTCATAAAATGAAATTAGGGCTTTGCAGAATCAAGTATTTATAATTCTACACTTTATAAAAGGAGAGAAGAAAATTTAATCTATTTAGTTATTCAATTTAATAGATATGTTTGGGGATTTGTGTGATTGTGAGTCTGTTCATGAATATTTGAAACATACTAATTTTTAAACACCTTATCTTCAAATTGATATAAAGGGGAGAAAAGAAAGTGTTTTATGTTGATCGTAGCACACGTGGATAGTTTCAAAAATAAATTAATCGATTCCCTTTTACCAATTAACATACAAGAATTATTCACCAACCATTTTTAAGTATCTGCATGTTAGATTTCTCTCTGAATCAGAATTTCAATAATTTTGTTTTTAGAAATGCTTTTCAAAATTTAAACTTGATATTTTTTCATACATAAACTATAATTAAGTAAAATAAAAAAATATCTATATTTATATAGAAATATATTTATATTGGTCTGATATAATGCAAAAAAATAACCATTCAACAGATAAAATACACATGTATGATCGTGCGTAACACTCATCGAAGTCTGAAGGTATGATACAGTATTTGCAGAGTACAACCAAAAAATGGTCCCCTCTTTCAGATAAACAAGCCTCACACACATACACACACCGTTAGTTTATACTGGAAATAAGGGAATTTATGAGTTTCTGTGGCAGTTAATCCCACTTGTTCAGCAGCTCTGATTTTCAGGCTATGGATGGTACTCGGAGCTGTGTTGCGAGTTGCAGTTGTCCTTCGCAGAGCTTCCCAGGCGTGTTCTTTAGGGATGAGGTCTGGGGATTTAATTGGCCAATCCATTTGGCGATTATCTTCACCGTCGACTGGATTATCTCTTTGTGCTTCGCGTTGTCATCTATTAAAATAAAACCAAGGCCAACTGCACCCCTGAAAAGGCGAATATAGTGCTCCCAAACCTCATCCCTATAACTCAGAGCAGTCACAGTGCCTCTTTCAACAACATGGAGGCGTGAGCGAACATTCAACGTGATGCCTGCCCAGACCATCAAGCTTTTGCTGTCATTATGGTCGATTTCTCGGACATTGGAAGGTAGGTAGTGGGTCCCTGGTTCTCGCCATATGAATTTACGGCGAGAATCGCTGGTTAGGCTGTACCGGGACTCATCAGTGAAAACGATCGCCCATTGATCCATGCGCCAATCTCTATGATCTCTGCACTATTTTAAACGGACTGTCCTGTATAGAAGACCTGAGAGGGATGCAAACAACAAGTCGTAGAAACAGCTCTCTCTTGAAGTAGTCACCCTTGAAACTCACAGATTCTCGTGGTCGCATACAACTCACGAGAGAACTGAGAAGCTGTAGTATCCTTGCTGCGTTTCACCGTGACGATCTTCTCTGACCGTCGTGGCTCTTGGATGACCTTGCCCAGGTTTTCTCTCATCGGATCTGGTATCTTGAAACTTTTCCATAAATTGAACATGACGCTGGGTGTTAAATTGAATTCTCTACAGACCTCAATTTAAGACTGGCCTGTTTTTCGCCTTCCCACAATCTGCTACCTCATTCCATTATCTAAACATTGGTGGTTGCACATTTTTGCTGTTTGAATTTTAATTAATTGTGAATTTTTTTTAGAAATTTGATAAAGTGTGCTGGTGAACGAAATGCGCATTTTGGCACGTGTGCCTATAAATCCTATTACTAGACTAGCTCTGTGGCCGGGGAAGCCTAGTGGTCAAGGTAACTGACTAGTGGCCGACGTGTCATGAGTTCGAGCTTAGTACTGCTTAAGACCGACGTAGGGGAGCGATGCACATTAGATCTGTCAAGAGCTCAAACATCCTCCCGTTGGTGTGGTGTTGTAGTTAGGAGACGGGGGTACCAGCTTAAGTATCGTCCTCGTCACTTGACCATGGTTCAAAATTAAGAGGTCCATCGCCAAAAGCCCTTGAGTAGCCGAACAGTGCGACGTTAATATTCATTCACTCACTCAACTAGCCCTGTGCACAAACACGTATACGCTTATGTGTTCGATACATAAAATATGCATCTTTGTTTCAAAGCAATATTTTTACGTTTCTTTCAAATTTATTCATATACTTCAACGAAATATGCAAATTTTCTTAATTTTGAACTACAGTATAGATGAAAGGCAGGATTGAGCCCGCTTCTATCAATTACCTGGTTTTTGTGGGCAAAGAGATATTACTATAGGGCTAGTACAACAAATAAGGAGTGCCTTGGGTTTTTTTCCCATTAAATCCTTACCTATATTTAACTATATCCTGGATGATTTCCAAGTAAATGCCAAGCCTGACTATTGTTAGTTGACTGACACACTGCCTCCATTGTTCGATTCTATGATGGGTAAAGGCACCCCAGGAGGAATACCTTCTCTTTTATATGGATCCATCAATTACGAGCTATGTAAAGGTCTTATTTTAGTCAACCTCTGTATCACTCACTTAATTGTGTGTCTCGCAGGAAAATGATGGAATTAGGAATTTCATCAAATCCCTAAGGGAGATGATCAATTGGTGGGAGATGTTAAAATGGCGTCTCTTGAAGGTAATTTCCCTGATAAAAGTAAGGGATTTGAACAAATCCTTGACATGTTTCAGTGAAATGATGAAATAATATTGTCAAGAGTTTAAAAGTGTTTAACAAATATGGTGCATTATTAAATGTAGAAGTAAGTAATATAACAATAGTCAATGAAATACAAATTATTTATTCAAAACTAACAAATAATTAGAAAATTAGGCTTGTAATTTTTTTGTGTGTAACATCATTTCTCTCGGTTGCTTACACACTAAAATATCAATCCCTATGTTAATCCTATGGTGCCATTTTTATAAAAATATGGGGTTGATATTTAGGGGATCGATAGTACTACCTGCATAGTTAGGTAGTAGAAGGACTCGACCCCCCCAGGTGTCTCCCCCCAATTGAATGCCAATGCAAATCCTGACTAGTTCATTTCATCATTTCACTGAAATAGTTCAGGGTTTGATTAAATCACTTACTTTCATCATGCAAATGACCTTAAAGAGACGTTATTTTAACATCTCCCGTCAATTGATCCTATCTCTTAGGGATTTCATGAAATTCCTAATTTCGTCATTTTCCTGCGACATGTCTACAGTTGTGTTAATTATAATTAAATATAAAAATGAAAAAGATGCAAAGGGTTTGCTAACATTTATATTGTATTTATGGATTTATACTTTAGAGAATATTTTATTATTGTGTTATTCTTTGTTTTGTATTTTATAGCTTTTAGAAAGGAATAAACAAATTAGCATTTTGGAATCCCAGCTATCTGAACTTAGACACCAACTTTCCATGAAAGATGCTGAGTGTGAATGTCATTTATGGAAACTGGAAATGTTGATGCAACAAAATAGAGTATGTGATTAGGTTAATTTATTTATCCTTTTTAGAGAAATTTGATAACAATTTGTTATAAAATTTTGCAGTTTAATTATTGCTATTTTCCTCCTGGAAATTAATTTTTGATGTTTCTTTTGTTATTATTTTAGATAATGTGTACTATTTTCAATTTGTTTTTTCAGCACATAGACACATATATACCTTCCTTTTTGGGAAGTAAATTGATTATTTTGGTACTTTTTTACAGAATCGTGTACAAATTTTTCCTACTGATCTACCATCTAGTGGGACTTCTCTTCCAAAATGCATTTCATTACCCGATATTGGAAATATTTACAGCTTTACTAATGTAGTACGCAAGTCATATTCATATAATACATTTAGAATTACTTCTCCAGTCAAAGAACTTCCACAGATAAAGAATAATAATTATATAAAACCAAAATGTAATGATGATCTTTCTGAAGTTCAGATATGTAATACAACAAATAAGAAGCCTGATCCTATTCCTAGTATACGTACAGCCCAGAGTGAACCTCATCTTTTTATGTTTGGGGACCATATCTATGTTTACAGACCTTGTGAGCCCATTAAGAGAGCATCACATATTGCTTTAAATGATGATTATGAAATGAGTCTAATGCCGTGTGAAAGTATTGATTTGAAATTTCCTACTGAAGAATCTAGAACAACCGTTTGTACCTGGACAAGTGCAAACAAGAATGGATCCTATGATGCTGCTCGATGTTCTTACTTGAAGGTTGGTGCATTGTTGTTTACGATAATTTAAAAATTTGATTTTAATCGAATTGAACATTATGTTCATAAATCTAAGTTTGTAAATAAACATATTAACATCCCTCTCCCCTTTTAAAATGATAAAAAATTATCTTCTTACTTTCTCTTCCATCACCCACCGATATTTTGCTCCTTGCAGCTATTATTTATCATTTTATATTCACAACGACCAGAAATTAAGTAGATGAAAGCCGTGGTATTTGTTGCCGTTAAACATTAAAAATAATTCAAGATATTTGTGCTTCCTTTTGTATATTGTTATTCGTTTACTCATGGTTCCTGATTTGTTGACGCAGTTTTATTAAGTGAAGCACTCTTTATCACGTTTTATAGCAAAGGCAAAATATACTTTCAAAAGTCTAAAGAACAATATGAAAAGGAAATTCGATTGTATTACTATATTCCAAAACGAACAAATATGAATACTGTGCTGTTGTACTTGCAAATCATTTCTTTATCCTTCTATCGGGACTGTTGTATTTTTAATTGACCTGTGTGAAGAAACTGATATACCTGTTTGAATATATCTATATAAGTAAATATGTGAACATATAAGTACACATGTGATTCCCCTCTCTCTGTGTATGGAAAGTATAAATTCTCAAAGCAATTTTTAAAATATTGTAATATGAATCATTTATTACTATTCAGCTTTTTTTAATGAATTGAATTCTGTAATAAGATGAAAATATTAAATTATTTTGTCTTTCTCCTATTTTTATTTCACTATGATTAAAAATAATCAACTTGAACAGTATTTATTAAAATGCTGCTGAAAAATATTAATGATATTTTTGGGGAGCATTTATTTGCTGAAATTAATATTTCAAAAACAAATTGTTCAACTTAATGTAAACTAAATTTATTAATTAATTCAATTTTATATTATTTAGTTTTGAAAATATTTAATGCCACTATGTAATGTAAATTAAATTTTAAAAGTAATATATATTGTTGTAAAAATATTCATAATTTGCTCTTTTTTCTCTATAAAACATCTTTTAAGTATTATTATTTAAATATTTTGTTGTCACATAGTGTGCACATTTATCATTCTGAAACTCTTCAATTTTTTCTAGCATGACTCTAGTAGTTCCTGTACTTGTTCTGATCCAGAAATTGATGATCTCAATCGAGAAATGTTTGCTCAATTATTTGGACAAAAGGTTTGTTCTTCTGTTCAAACTGAAGAAAAGGTGACATACTCTATAGGTTTACAAGCTGCTATAAAGCGAGTAAGTTCTTTATGTTATATTTGTTTTTCTAGCTATCATGAATGAATATGTAAAATTTGTTACTAAATTTGACCATGTTTGCAAGTAAATATTTGAAGATAGTAAGCATCTGATGCAGAAAATTTTAGTTTATCAACTTTATTTTGGACCATTAGAAAGAATGATTTATACATAATTAAACATTTATCAAGTTATCATAATGGAAAAAAGTGATGCATTTAAACTAAACATGAGTTTTAAATTCAAATAATGTTTTATTGACTACTAAAAGGTCTTTATCAATCTGCTTATGAATTATATATTGTTCAAAATGACAATTTATATTTCACTTATTGCTTTATTTATCTGGAGATGTGAAATGCTATTATTAGCTTGTATGGTATGTAATTGTGGCAGTTAATTGAGTATTAAATTTGTCTTTAATATGCATTAAGGATTTTAAACAAATTTCTTTCATAGATTATTCGTGTAATATGCTTTTAATTTTAAAATAATTTTTGAAAAGAAAGGGATAACTATTTGATTGTCTTTTGTTTAGCACATTTAAAATATTAGAAGTAATAAAGTTTAAAAAATAAGTAAAATAATTTACTAATTTATATCGTATTTTGATTTACTATAAAGAATTTCAGAAAAATAAACTTTTCTGACTTTTTAATGTTATTCATTCCATGAAATTTTAATATTAATATGCTCATTTTTCTTTTGTATAAGGTGAGGGTTTTCTGTAGGTTTTACAAAAATATCCACTCTTATTTATAAGTTGTCTTTTTTTAAAATTTTGTAGGATGGTGATTCTAATAGCTTGAGTAGCTGTTCTGATCCTGGTGTTAACAGCATTGATAGAAAAATACTTGAAGAATTGATGAAGAATGATTTTTCATCTGTAGAAATGAATAAGACAGCTTTATGTTCTGAAAATCTTCCAGTAGATATTAGTGCAGTAATTATTTCAGCTTTCTATATAAATTGATATTTATTTTATTTATACTGTAAAATTAGTACAACATTCTCTCCATTTTATGTGTAGCCTTATTTAAATTTTTAATGTGCAGTGCTAAAAGATTATTATTTTTCATATTTTATTAACATTTTTATACATAATTATTTTATTTAATTTATTTCAAGTGATTTTTATATTTCTATTGCTTTTTTAAATTAATTCTGTTTCATTTAATATGTTATTGTTATATTCTTTTTACTTATTAAATATTTTGTGTTCCATTGGTCTCTATATGATTTGCATTTTATTTGATAGAATGAAATTTTCATAATAAATTTTATTTATATTTTAGTTTTTTAACCTCCCCTTAAATGAAAAATTTAATCAACTGTAGTTGAAGAGTATTTTTTTTTTTTTTTTGAGATTTTACAGTGAAAGATAACATTAAAAATTTGATGAAGTTTTCAGTTGAAAGGAGTATATTATCAATATCTGACTGAGATTAGTTTATTTGGGTTTATTGTATTTGCAATAGTTATTTTTTTAAAAACAAAATGCTTATCCTAATTTGGCGAATACAGATATCTATTTTAAGTGGTGAATATTCAATTTAAAATTGTGGTAAATTATTTTTCATTTTATTTATTTTCATAAATTTTTATAGAATGTATTGGTTTTAAATTGTATGTTTTGAATTATCTATTCATAAATCTTTTTGTGTTGTATAAACTTAGAAAATATTTTTTTCACAAACTATTGTACACTTTCAGTGGTTTGGGTCATGAACTCATGGCCGACATTGTTGAGTCACGAGTTTGAGACCTGATGTCACTGAAGATGTGCTATGTAGAGGGGTGATGCACTTCAAATCAATTGTAACTCAGTCATTGCATTGGTGTGGTATAGAAGTTAGGAGAGAGGGAGGCCAGCTAAGGTGCCATCCTTGTTATTTGTCTGTGGTGCAAACTTATGAGGTCTATCGCCAATAGCCCTCATGCTGGTTTCGAGTGCAACATTAATAAACACTCTCTCTATCTCTTCAATATGTTCTGTATCACTAAACGGAGTTAATGGGCTTCAACAAACATTTTTTTCCTTAATGTAGAAAGTGATTGTAAATATAATGAATAAAATATATGAGTTATTCTTTTGTGTGCAAAGAGATATAAACTGAATTTGAAGAATTAAGGAATTAAATGAGAAGCTGAAAACTGAAGTATTTGTTTTATAAGGGCAAGACTTATTTAAAATTTGTTTTAATACAAAGGGGAAATGTTCTGAATGACTAAATTGCATGTACTTGGTATTTTTTAATGATATTCTTTTAGGGAAATTTAATGAAGAAGTAAAACTCTCTCTCTTTAGAGTAGAAAGTAACATTCATGTTAGCTTGTTTAGAAATCTTGAGTAGTTTTCAAATAAAAAAAAGTATTAATATGCTCCAAAACAGAATAGTATGCAGTGTTCAAAATTAGTTAATACATGTTTCATTAATTTTTGTCTTGAAAAATAATTGTATTATTTTTTTTCATTAACAAATTATGTCATAACCCTTTTAGATAGATATTCCTAAAGTGATAGCTGTTATGCAGAATTTGAAAGAAAGTCTTACAAAAGCAGAAGATAAGGTATTCCATTTTTATATGATTATTTTTTTCCATGCAAGTAAATTTCATTGTAAATAAATTGAATTTTTCCTTACAATTATATTTAATTTTGAATTAAAAAAATTCGTTTCTATTTAACTCACTGTTTATTTACTTTTGTATTTGTATCACATTTTAATTGTTTTATTTTTTATTTAATTGAAAGCATAAAAATATGTACTTGAGCATAGTTTATACTATTTTCTGAGGCTATTAAATTTATATAATTTGAGGACTCTTTCTTTTTTTTTTTTTTTTTTTTTTAACAAAATTTATTTTCTGACTCCTATCCCAATCCTAGGTATTTTGAGACTTAACTTCGAGCTCAATAATCTCTTATGCAGTGTGATATATTAAATGTTGGTAAAAATGTATTACTGGTTATATTTTTAATAAGTGAATTTGTGTATTTATTGAGATGAACTTTTTTATTTTAGTAGTGAAAGTTTGTGTATTTATCAAGATGAACTTTTTTATTATGGTATAAAATTTAACGAAAAATGAATATAAACAGTAGTAAAAAGAATTAAAGTTACAAATCATTATGCGTTTAACTTGTACTAACGTTTCACGGTCAAATATTAGCCAAAATAATCTGTAAATAATTTTAACTTAATGAAATAGGTGCAGTTACTTTGCAACCAGATGTGTAATGTTGAGTCGTATGTTAGAAAGTTTGATATGAGGCTTGCTTCTACTTTGAGTTTGTTTCTATCCTTTGGTTTCATATATAAAAGTACCAAAAATGCAGAGTGCATTGTTTATAAATGTGGGGAAATCAGATCTGAGAAGAAATGAAAAGTTTGCTGTTAAGCTTCGTTGAATTGTAGTTTCAAAGACAAATTGTGTGACAATTCCATGAAAATATCTTGTTTAGTTATAGATAAATATTTAAAATTTATAACTTCCATGTTGATTAGATCTCTAATCCAGTTATTTCCAGAATCAGGATTTCTTTGATGGAAGTTTCTGTAAAATCATTTAGTGTTGGAAAAGACTCATATATATGAGGTGTGGCACGCACAAAAAAAACACGAGACTGGTCCAATAAATCATTGTACGTACAGAATCAATTTTCCGTGACATTATCACCTTTAAAGTAGTTCCTTCAGCAATCGCACACTTCTGCATTTGGTGCTGCCATTGCTGGTAACAATTCTGGAACGAGGTTTTTGAAAGGCCCTTCCGGAAATTCTCCGTTTTTGCCTGAACCTCTTCAACTGAGGTAAAATGGGTTCCCTTTAAGCAAGATTTAATTGTAGAAGATAATATAAAAAAGTCGCATGAGGACAAATCTGGCGAATAAGGGGGATGCCCCATAGTAATGTTTTTGCTGATCAGAAATTGCTTGACAGATAAGGCCATGTGAGCGGAAACATTGTTTTGGTGCAACAGCGATCCATCACTCAATTCTGGCCTTTTTTTACTAATTTTTTCACGAAGTCTTTTTAGTACTTTAATGTAGTGGTGTTGATTAACAGTCTGACCACTGATGTGAGTGGGAACCCACTCGTATTATGAATTTTGGGGATGTTTTGGTCTGTAATCGCTGACCTTGGGTGCCCAGCAGGTTCATCATCTTCCACACTCACCCTTCCCCCAGAAAACCTCTTATACCATTCAAAAACATGTGCACTAGACAAAGTTTCATCTCCATAAACCTCGGTCAATATTTGAAATGTTTTCGTGGCTGATTTCTTAAGTTTCACAAGAAACTTGATATTGATTCGACATTTTCCCGGCAGATTGTAGTTGTACGTGTTCACTCAATGACACAGTACTCCCAACTGCGGTGTAGGAGAGGGGGTGCCAGCTCAGGTGTCGTCCACGTCACTTGACCATGGCTCAAAATTACGTGGTCCATCGCCAAAAGCCCTCGTGTAGCTGAACAATGCGACGTTAATATTCAATCAATCAATCCCAACTGCGGTGATCAGTTAAGGCGAAACTGGCCACATTGGGTAGAGGAGGGGTGTGGCATGATGCATCGAAACAGTTGTTATCATTTTCACTATTTTTTCAAGCTACACACTTAGTCTCGTTTTTTTTGTGTGTGTGTGTCACATCTTGTACAGTTATGAATGCGTTTTGACTACAAGTTATTTTTATAATCGCTTCTATTTTCTCTTCAACTTTGAATATATTTCAGCTGCATCCTGTGAGTTCAAATTCAGCTCATTTAACTAAGTAAAAATATCAGTTAAGTAAGCAACCTTAACTAAGCAGGAAAAATTATTCAAACATCCGCTCAGTTTAAATTGAACACATTCATTAAAAATAATAGTATTTCATCATAAGCTCAAAAAAGCTATTAAGTACTTTCCCATGTGACAACCTATGCATGTACTTCTCTGTTTAATAATTGATGTGTGTTGACTTCCCATTTACTCGAACAAAACTTTAAAAAACTTGAGAGTTAAGTGAACGATCCTCAATAAAATTCACTTGAACAACTTCAGCCAATGCTTTTTAAATCTGCTAATATTTTTGGATGCTAATGATTTCCTGTGTACGATGTTGTCTTGTTTCATTTAATTTAATCTATATTTATTGTTTTACGGTAATTACAAAACGAAATATAAGAAATTTAAGTGAAGATTAAATATCTTGTATTCTTTTCATTATTTTTTTCTTGCATATTAATCTGGTGTTTTGCTTAATGTAATTAGTTTTATTAATGATAAATATAAACTTTTTTGTAGGCTGAGGCTAAAGAAATTCTTATATCACAATTGCAAGGACACTTAACATCAGCTGTAAAAGAGGTTTGTGTATTTTATATATTTTTTTTTACTTTTGTGCCTCTGCCCCGCATGGGTTCTTTATACAAAGTATTTCTGCAACATTTTATTTGTGTTTTTATGTAGTTTGATTTTCATTCTGATATCAAAATTAAAAAATATTTTTAATATCACTGATATATGAATGTAACTTAAAAATTTTATTTATTGCTTGATATTTGTACATGTTCTTGTACTTGATAAATTTGACACTTGTCACTGAAATGATTATTTACATTTTGAATGGATTTTTTTAAAAATCGTATTGTAATTTGCATGACACCAAACTTGACGATAAAATAATAACTGCTCATTGATTTTTGAGAAATGAAAAGTTTTACTTTTCAGCATTTTTTAGGGAAAAATTTGGGTAAATTTTGTCTCTGTCAAAAATTTGTACCCTGCAATCAACTTGTAAGTTATTAAATTTCTTCTCCATCTTCTGTGAATTTGGATTTACACCATTGACAAAAATCATGCAAAAAGCAAGGAAGACTTAAATTTGCCATCTTTTCTAGTGAATTTGAAACTCTAAGTTTTCTCACTGAATAATTTTTTTATTACCATGCATTTTTTACTTTTCTTATATTCAGGTATGCCACTAGATATTTTTAATGTGCCATTAAGGTTGTAAAACATTGGCATAAACCAGGGGTAACGAACCTTTATGGATCAAAGTGCTATTTTTTCTAAAGAAATGTGTAATGAGGTATAGATGTGCCATAAAATAAGACTGACATATGATTATCTATATCAATAAAAATGAATGTTTGTGTGAGTGTGCCTGTATGTCTTATGCCATCCTAAACCATTCATCCAATTGCGATGAAACTTTGGAGAATGGTTGGACACATGCCCACGAAGGTTTCTGAGTTACTAAAACTATATTCACAACTATATAAAGGAGCGTAGTGTGGGCTTATGGGACATTAGAGATAAATATTCCCATTTTTTTTAACTATTATACCTACAGACTCAAAATTTAGCAGGCATATTCCTTTCATAGATTAGATATCCGCTAATAAAGGGTTTTGTGAAAATTGACAACTAAGGGGCGTTGATGGAGCTTCAGAGATAAATTACCACGTTTTTGAACAATTAGACCTACAAACGAAATTTGGTAGGCATGTTCATTTCATGGAGTACAGATCTGCTACAAAATTGGTTTCGCAAAAGTTGACAACTAAAGGGGTGTTAGGGGAGACATTAGAGATAAATATTTCCGTTTTTGAACTATTAGTCCTACAAATTTGAAATTTGATAGCTACGCTCCTTTTAAGGAGTAGAGGTCAGCTACAAAAGTTGGGTTTTTTTTTTTGCGAAAATTGACTCTTAAGGGCATTATAGATAAATGTTCAAGTTTTTGAGCTTTTAAACGTTCAGGCTAGAAATTAAATAAGCCCGTTCTTTTTATGGAGCAGAGATCCACTTCAAAATGTGGTTGGAGAAGTGATGATCAAATGTGAATTGATCCGAAGGGTCATTGCTAGGGCTTAAGGGGTGTTACAAATTAATATTCCCATTTTTTAACATTTAGACGTACAGATTTGAAATTTTGTAGGCATGTTTCTTTTGTCGAATATAGATCCGATAAGTTCGAACTTTATGAACGTTGACTCCTATGGAAATAGGGGGGGGGGGGGCGATGAGGTGCTAGGACATACTTATACAAAAAATTCCGTTACCGAACTACTACTTACTGTAATGAAATTCTTTATGCGTGTTATTTCTGTTGAATGGAAATCTGCTAAGAAAGGATTTTACGCCAATCGATTTCAATGAGGGGGCAGGAATCTTTTGCTGCATATTGATAAACAAAATTCTCGATCTCAAAGGTCGTTACTGGAGCTTATTGATTAAAAAAAAATTCCGTTTTTGAACTGCTAGATTTAGACTTGAAATTTGACAATCATGTTATTTTTATGTAGTAGAGATCTACTTAAAATGGGTTTTCTCCGAAATCTACTTGGGGAAGAGCTTAGAAGAGCATAAAAAGTAATTCTACTTCAATTTTAGAAATTATTATTTATATGTTCTGTCCTTTTAAAATCAAGAGGCTAGAGTTAAAAGAATGTTTTCCAATGCAATCGAATTTTTAATGCTAAGATATCCATAAAACAAATAAACAGTTCATATAGATGTAGCATCATGAAATACCCAGGGAAGTGTGAGGGTAATGATTAGTTGGGAAAATAAAACTAAATGCTAACAACTCAAAACTCTTTATTTACTGCAAAACAATACATTTTGTACTGTATAGTAGTAAGTATTTTAGTTATATGTGTAATTTAAATTCAAGTAACATTAGTGTGAATTATATATATATATATATATATATATATATATATATATATATATATGTTGTGGTAAATTAGATGACAAACTATTTGTATTAGGATTGTAAGATTACTTTTACCAGAATGCAAGCTGAATCGGAATCATCTTCCCAAACGGTTTCTATGTGAGTTATTCATTTCGGAAAATGACTCACAGGCATAGGTAGATGAAAATATGGTTAAAATAGCATGAGCCAGTTTGTTCACACAGTTCCATCTTTCCAAAATTTCGTTACTGGTGTTTTACTTATATTGTGTGTTAATATTCCTGTTTTCAATCAATTCCAACTTTTTCCTTGTTTCCATAAATTTCAGAATCCATATTGAAGTAGAGTGTAAATCAATCAGTTGCATTTTAAATTCTTCCACTTCCAACCAATCGAATTGGGACAAGTTAAAATTATCAAATAAAGTCACACCAAGGTACACAATAAACTTGAGTGTTTCCAATAATTCTATGAACTAAGAAAATTTTGCTGAAAATTCCTTGATTGAAGAATCAATTACAGAAATAAATTCTTCAATAACGTTTTCGCCATTTAATTTCTCATGTACATGTAAATGTTTGATATTTTTTTCTAGTTTGGGAACTATTTGTTGTAATAATATCATTTCTGAAATCATGCAGTTTAGCGTCAAAAGCGCGAATGAGATTCATCATGACGATAATTGTTTTATTTCTGCATTGTAGAGCCTTGTGTCCAATTTGTTGAAGTGTTGGCATATGTCTGTAAAATACATCAGTTTTGAAAACCACATAACGTCCAACAACTGTGTGTATTGTTCAATTTCTCCCTCATTTTACGGAAACAATCAGACTTTTTCCAAGCAGTGAACAAATCTTTGAAGAGTGTTCCCTCAGCTCAACCAGTGAACATTATTATACATTAGTAAGCCATTATACTTTGAGTTGACTTTATTCAACAAAGTATTAAACTTTTGCTTATTTAAAGGTTGCGACAATATGAGGTTGACTATTTTTGTGACTAACGCCATTACATTATGAAGATGTTAAACCACTCTTAGCACACAAGGCTTGTTGGTGAATAATGCAGTGGCATTCAAGAATCGAATGTCTTAATTCTATTTGAAATATCTGAATGAAACCATTTTTTTTACCCACTATATTTGGAACACCATCAGTTGTTACTGAAACAATTTTTTTAAAATAAATTTCTTTCTCAGCAACCAAATTTTAAACACTCGTATATTAGTCTTTTGTAGTTAGCAACGATGTTATCACTATTAATTCTTCCTAAATGACGTTTCCTAGACATTATCGAGAATAAAAACTGCTGAACGTGCAGATTTAGCGACGCCATTACTTTCGGCAAGACATAGCGGTATAAAACGAGCAAAGTTAATGTCATTTTTTTTTGTTGATCTGTTACATTTCCGGTCAGTTTTAAGATTCTTTCATTTATTGTGTTCCTAGATAAAGAAATATCTTTGATACGCTGAGTTATCTTATCTTCATTATCAAAATCATCAAAAAGTGTGGATGTGCATGCTAAACAGGCTTACTTTAAAAACTCTCCCTCTTGAAAAGGTTTACTATGAGTAACTTGCTGCTCTTGCATGACAATTTTTGCTAACCCATTTAATAGACTTCGACTGTTTATTTCTGTCTTTTATTGCCCTTGCAATTAATACTTTTTGTCCGGTTCGCTTTTTTGACAAAATGATTTTTGATTTGTTTTAAAATGCCGTTTTACAGACGATGTTCTACATACCACTGTTCCAGAACATAAAAACACACCGCTTTGTCACCTTTACTAATCATTCCATAATTCTTGGTCCACCAAATTTGAAAGTCTATGTTTTATTTACTGTCTTGTACTTTTTGTTGTTTTGCTAAACTAGCCATTTTAAATAACAGTTAAAAAATCGTAAATATAATACAAGTAAACTTTAAAACACAGTTTTGTCAACGAAGTTGATTATACTATGTGTAGGCAAACTTTTCATCATTAGCAATTGTAATCTACAATGTAACTAAGGCAAGAAAGACAATAACAAACGAGTATTCTACCCGCCACAACGCGTACCGCGACCAATAACTCGCGTTTGTTTGTAATATTTCATAGGAACTTTGTTATTTTGAACTAAAATGCAAACCGTTTTGATCGGTGGCGTGTCTAAAATATTTTGTCTGTGCCATTGGTTCGCCATCCCTGGTATAGTCTATAAGCGGAGGAAAAGAGTCATGCATTTTGTAGTCAGAAAGAATTTTTACTTATTTGTGTGTATTTTGGTGAATTTTATTTATATAGTAAGAATAATAAAATATGATATTCATTGTTCATTTTATTCCAAATAAATATGCACTAAAAACATAGACTAAAAATTTGTTGAAATCTTTTGTAAAGTGACGTGTTGGATTCGTAATTTAAAAAAGTAAAAAGCAATTTATGCAATGCTTTTTAGTAATACAGCAAAATTTACCTTGCATTTTTTAAAACTAAGTACATTAATTACTACATTGCTGTGCTTCAATGTAATAATATATAATACAAATTTTATTATAATATATGGACTACATTTTTTTTTCTCAAAATTACTTTCTTCAAGCCATTCTCTTATATGTTAAATCTAAGTTTAGTTTTAATTTTTCGCTATATTCTGTGTAATCTTAATTTTACTTTGGATGCATACATTTGTTTCTCTTAATTCAAACACATCCAATATGTTAACCAGCAATTTTCTTTGAATTAAATTAAATTTGCATTTTTAGGTGGAGTTAAAAGATACAGCATTAAGCAATCTTGAGAAAAAGCTTGATCAATCTCGTATCGAATGTACTAATTTAAAGCAGCAAATTGGTGACTTAAACTGTGAAATACATCATATCCTTAAAGATATAGAGGATATGCAAATGTTGAATGACAATTTATGCTTAAAGGTATGTAAAAGTACATAGTCTCATCATTAAAATTATTCTATAATTCTAAGTTTTACTATTTATCAGTAATTTGCATTGAAACATTTTTGACAACAGGAAATTTTAAAGCTTGAATGTTATGTTTTATAAAAAGAAACTATATAGCTTTTGTTATTTTTTATAACTATTTAGGCACTCTTTTAAATTTCAATGATTTTGAAATTAAAGTTGCATTTTTTTATGTGTATATGTAATATATTTTGAAACAGGTTAGACATTTTTCTATGGTATATTTCAATTCATTTGCATCAAATTTTGTGAATTTTTTTAATGTGTTTTAGATAGATGCTAAAGAAGAAAGAACCCAAGAAATTTTAAATGAACAAAAAGTATTGCAAGAACAGAAACGTGCCTTATTGACTCGGGTAAGTTTTCTTCTCCTTAATTTTCTTTTTTACACTATCATTTATTAAAAACTTTTTTACATTTATAGTTAGATTATATAGAAATTCCTGTTAACTATATGTAATTTTTCTGCTTTGAATTTGTACTCAAATCTATATTTTGACAAATCTTTTATTGTGATTGAATCATATTACATAAAACGCTGAATATATATGCACCGTAATCGAAACACACGATTTTTACATAAAAACTTTATTTTTTCTGCTTGAACAATGTTGGTAATAGTTATTTTAATAAATAAATATTAAAGTAAATAATTCAAAAAATACTTAGGTGAGTTGTCAATAAATATGCAGTCTTCAAGTTTCACTTTATAATATTACATTTTTTATGTTCTGCTTGATCTGGTTCTTTAAAAATGTTATGAAGCATTGTTCTTTCCAGTATAATGTCTCTTTGTGTTTCTGCCTAAATAATTACACCAATCGAAACATACTGAATTTTTTCCTTCTCATCTTCGGAATGAGGACATCTTCATTTTTTTTGTACTCTTATATTCGCAATACTCTCCGTTGTTGGTATTACCTATAGATCAGTGATACTCAACCTGCGGGCCGCATGCGGCCCACCGAGCCTTTTTAAGTGGTGTGGTCAGTGCCCATTGCTCATAAAAATTCACTTATTTAAGAACAATACATATAAAATTTGGTGTCAAGAAATTAAATATATCAATTTTGCTGTCTGTGTCATACGAATCGAATTGATATTCTTTTTCTATTTGTAATGGTTACGATTAGTGATAACAGACAACAGCGGAGTAGTGACAATTTTATGGGTGGAACTAATTTTTAACTATCTTTCATTCTTGCAAGCGAAAAATGTTCGATGAAAATATATCGTTTCAAGACGATTGGGAGGTTGACTATTTTGTAGTAAAAAAGGAAATGTGTCAGTGATTGTTTGATTTGTCACGAAAGTGCTGTATTTAAAAAATACCAATAAACAGGAATCATTCAATGACACTTTTCCTTGAAGATCTCTTTCAAGAGGTGATAAATAGGCTTTCTTGAATAATCTTTGCGACAGCAACAAAGTGTTTTGTCAGTGGTATTAAAGACATTTTATGAAATTTGTTATATTATTGGTAATCATATGAAACTGTTTACTGATGTAGAAATTGTGAAGAAGTGTTTCCTAAATGCTACTAATTTAGTGTTAGTGGCAAAAATTAAAAATAGTAATTATTAAAAAAAAGCAAAACAGGGGTTAAAATATTTTGATCAATTTTAAACACTCCCTCTCCCCCATTTATCCTCAAGATGCAGCCTGCGTGAAATTGCTAACATATGTATGCGGCCCAGCAGAAAAAAGGTTGAGAGTACCCTTGCTGTAGACCCAAACTTAGTATCTAAAAGATCATTATCATTTTCAAGGAGTTTATTTTCGCTTTCAAGAAGTTGTTTTTCATCAATTTCCGAATATTTTTTCCTACTTTATTACTTCTATGAAAAAGGTGTGTATCGATTGTTTCAACATTTTTCTGTGTGAAGCATAACAAATATAACTTTTATGGGGTAATGCTTTAAAAGCAATATGAAATCTACCTGCTTTTTATATTTTTCCACCTTTTAGTGTACAAAAATATTACTTGCAATTTCTGCAAATTTTGTAATCAAACTTGTGCAGCTGGGCATTTGAATGGTTATGGTATGTATGTTAATAGGGACCAAATTTTGTAAACAATATATTGAAATAGTTACATATTTGTATTTTCTGTTTAATTGACTCAATTATTTTATTTTTCTGTGATTTCTTATGATGTATTTTTTTGGAAGTATCTTTAATGTTTGATTAAAAAAAAAAACTGTGTGAGAGATATCTTGTAAAACTATATAAACATTTAATTTGAGATTTTTTTATTGTTACAAATTGTTTTACTTTATTATTAGATATAATTCAAGAAAAAAGGTAAAAAAAACTGATGAATTTTTATGCTGTTGTTTGTAAAAGTTCAATCCTGCATGCAAATATTTTTAGATCCAACTTGCTAATTATAAAATTTAATAGAAGAATGAACGGCGCGTGTACAGCTGCAGCTTTAGGGAACTGAGCATTAAGATGTATAAATAGAAATTTCTGTTGTGTAGCCTGACCACTACTTTCAGATTTCATATTTTGTCTAAACATGTCATTATTTGAGAGAGCATGGTGATCACTTGACATTTGAGTCAGAGCAATGTTGCTATTGGATGATGGCAAGAATGGTTTAAATTGCAGCATATCAAGGAGGTATTGGTCCAACCAGAGTATTGGGAGTATAAAGCAGTCTCTAGATCATTTGTCTCAGCACCTTACCTTCATCAACATTTGTTTGATGTACACCACTGAATAAGCAAATAAAAATTGGGTCTGGCACATGGTGCCCATTGCATCAACTACTTCTCATCTGTATATATCAACATGTACTTTTGTTATGGTGCTTAAAGTAGAATAGCTTTAAGCAGTGTGTCTGTTTTCTAAATGTATCTTGATCACTAAAAACGCTTTTAAAGAAACTAGAACAGCTATAAAATCTAACATGCCTTCACAGCTGCGCAATCTGGAGTAATATAATAGGATGTTATAACTTGATGTCCTGTCTCTTTTAGTTATCATCCATGTTACCTGTCAATAATGGGGATACTGAAATGATGTTTTCTTAATTGTGTTGCCTTCATTTCTACCATTCCTGATTTACATTTTAACAGGATAATGTTTGACAACCATTTCTATTAATTAGCTTTGGACTTTATGAAATACTTCCCAATTGATCATGTTTGATGAGCTTGCGCCTCCAACCGTGCAAGGATCATGCCAGTCTAACTCAGCAATTGAAAGAAGTGTCCTTCCTGACCTTTTTTTGTGCGTTTTTTATCGTCTGCAACTTTGGATTAATACCAAACAGGATAGCAACTTACATTAGGGCCAGAACAAGGTGCCCAAAACCTTATTAAATGATTTGCTATATGTAATTGTATCTCTTGAATGATTCATCTGTAATTTCTATGTTTTTTCCCATACGTATATTGTAGTCGAGTGGGCATGGTCACAAATTCGTGATTAGCATTATCGAATTGTAGGTTCGAAATCTATATTTACTGAAGACCCACTACATGTAGAAGGGCTGATATGAAGCTTAAAGACTTCTCTTTGCCATAGTGGAGAAGTTTGAAGAAAGAATTGCTAGCTCTGGTGTCATACTCATCACTCGACCGTGGCTCAAAAGTCGCCAATAGTCCTCGTGCTGTTTCACAGTTTTACCGAAATTAATTTTAAATCAAATTCCGTATATATTTCACATTTACTGGTATTCATCTAGTTCTGATTACTCTTATTAATTACAGAAGTTTTTTAGGGTATATGTTGTCTTTAAAATGTCGAATGAGCTTGTTTTTATATCTATAAAATATATGAATGTAAAATGAAATTTGATGAAATATAAAATGGAGTTTATGCATTGCTTATACTTAATCAAAATTTTTTGTACATTTTAAAAATGTTTCCCTCAATAGTTAGACGCTCAAGAAGATGAATTAGAAAGCACTAAAAAGGAACTGGAAAATATGAGAAATAAAGTTGAATCATGTTCTTTACAGGTTAGTCTGAATTTCTTTCTCGCATTTAAATGACTTTAATACATTGAAGAAATATTAAAATATAGGTGACATTATGCATTAAGAAAAAATTAAAATAGAGCCAAATGACATCATGTACCTGAATCTTTTGTTCAATTTAACTTGATACTCAACCAGTTTTGTCACAATACAAATGTAATAATTTTATAGCATTGTATAAAAGGAAATGTTAGATCATAATAAGTAAAATAAAAAGTCCCATTTCATTAATATATTTATGTAATTTATCTATTTATCAAAATTGTAATTCCAGCTCATGTTTGATGTTTTGAACTTTTAGAAAGCCATTTCAATGCTGAAAAGTATCTATGAATAGTTTTCAACAAGTGTTGTGTTAGTGATAGATTTCGTTGTCAATCTGAAAATTTTTTTTGCTTAAGATATCTATAAATGACATTTATTTCCACATGCTTTAAAAATATTTATTACTAGTCCTTTTGTTATTTTTGAAATACACCCAGTCATGTGGATATGGAAACATTGAAGTGTGTTTGTTTTTTTAATGTGTTATTTAATTTTTTTCGATTACTGAAAATTATATTCATCAGTATAAAATATCTTTGTAAATATATCTTGTACAGTTTTTATGATATTGAGCTTTGGGGAAGTAATTTCATCAATTCTCTGTTCGATCCTGTTGTTTTCATACTTTAATCTATTTAGAGATGCACTATCATGCTAAAATTAGCAATTTTCAACTAAAATTTTATCAATATCCACCTGTGATCTTTTTCTATATAAATCTGCATTTTAATTAAAAATTCTTCTGTTTCATTAATTGAATTTCATCTTATTGCTTATTTTATACCAGCACCTTGCATTATACTGTCTTGTGAACTTCACATTTTCCATGCCATTTTATCTCTAGAGATTTTTTTAAAAATGAAAATGGTATGCTTCTTTTAGAGGTTACCGAAATTATTGTAGTAGTTAGGGTTTTGAGAACTTAAAACATGCATTTTTGAAGTTGGCTATTTATTGTGCTGTTGCATTTGTCATAAGAAAATACGCTTTGCAATAAATTGAAATTAACACTGTCTCTTAAATTAATGCAGTACTGTATTTCGTATATGTTTTGCCTTTCAAGTATAATATTTAATTTCCTGATATAATTAGAATTTTGTTGTACATTATTGTTCAAATTTAGTGAATTTCATAATTAATCAAATTTCTCTAAGAGTACGGAATGATAGGTTATAACTTAACCCTTAAAATAATGATACAAATTTTTAAAGTTGATTACATAAGCACATGCATGCATGTGTGCTGTGCATTTAGATAAAATACTTTGAAAGAGCATTTGTCAAGTTTTGCACTTTGTTCATCCATGTACATACGCGACTTTCATAGCATTTTTGGAATCTTCAAAGAAATTTTAAAGCAGTGCTTAATATGAGTAACCAGCTAGGTTTGAATGATGGAGTGAGGTGGCAAGTCGTTGGGAGATTTGAGTTAGAGCAGTCTCAGATGCAGATTGCTTGAGATTTGAATGTAACTCACCAGTGTTTTGTGCAATTTATAGAGACAATTTAATAAGATCAGATCTAAAGAGAGAAGACCTAGAAAGGTTCTTCAATAAGCGACTAATGGAGATCGATATTTGTCCATCACAGCAAAGTATAACAGGAGTGTTACAGCTTCTCAGTTATCTCGTAAGCTTTGTGCAGCTAAGGGAACCTAAATTTCAAAGGTAACTGTTTTCATAAGACTACATGAGATTTGCTGTCTGCTTCTCTTTCAATTCTACATACAGAAGAAACCATTTAGTTTGGTGTAGAGAACGTCGGCATTGGAACAAGTATCAGTAGGAGGCTGTTCTATTCACTGATGAGTCCAAAAAATAACTTAAAGACAGATTTTCAGTATGTTCTTTATTTCGAGAGTGACAGGGATCTGTTACCTGTCCTCCAACATCGTTCATAAAGCCTGGCATGATAGCAAAAGTTTGATGCTCTCGGTAGGCGTCTTGTTGAACAAGTTTGCTGGTTTCCATGTCATTGACACAGGTGCGACTGCTGTGAGGAATAGGCTGCACACTGTGAGGAATAGGCTTGCACACTTTTGGAGCCTTATTTCCTCTTTTCAAACATGCAGTTAGTCTTAATTTAACTTTTTATCAATAGTAAGTTCTGAGCCACATATGAATAATTAGACCAACGTGTATTTTTGGAAAGAAAGGATATTCACCAGATAGTTAGACAATTTAGAGACCTTAATTTAAGACGGAATATTTTGGGGTAATCTTGGGATGACAATTACTGCTCCCTTTGCTCCTCCCAGAATCATCTAGGGTCTGAAAGCAGAGCTTTTGGAGGAATGAAACGGACTGCCAAAGAAACTTAAAAACTTTCAAACTTCTAGCACAAACTCATGTTGTGAAAGCTGAATAACTTTAAGGGACCATACTCCCTGTTAATCCATTTTTTTTTATTTCCATCTTATTACCTCTTTTGTAGACTTAAATGTGTTAATGAGCAATACACATTATTATGTATGCATACCATAAATACTTTATGGTTTTTTCTTATTATATCGAGCTGATAATGCGGCTGTAGTAGCTGAGTGGTTATTATCGTGAACTCTTGGCTGACACTGTTTCTGCGGTCTCCAGGCCTGATGCTTCTTATGACTCTTTCTGTAGAGGGGCCGATGCACATTAAATCTGTTGAGGCTGAAAGTCCTTATGTTGGTGTGATGTGCAAGTTTAGAGAGTGGATCTCTAACTGAGGTGTCATCCTCATCATTTAACCATGGTTCAGAATAAGAGGTCTGTAGCCAGTAGTCTTCATGTTGCTTCATTGTGCTAAGTTAATAAAAAATCAGTCTATTTATGTATTTACCTAATTTCATTAAAATGTGTTCTCTACTTCTGGAGATAACTAAAAGTGAAAATTCTTATTTTTGAGCAGTAGTGTATTTTTTTCATGGATTGTCTTAATGAGTTTTTTCTAGTTCTTTGCTATTGTATACAAGTATAGTTTTTTTTTTTAAAAAAATTTAGCATTTTGTTCTTGAAACTCATTTTCAGATGGAACAACAAAGTAAGATTATAAGAAATCTTCAAGATGCTCTTGTACAATCTAAGCGAGCCTTTGATGCTGTTCACCAAAAAGCGCCTTTGCTACATGCAATGTCAAGTGATTCTAAGAATTCATCCAAAAATTCTATTGTGGATATATGATGAATATATTTGAAATGTGTTTTCAGCAGTAATAAATACTAAGGCAGCTTTTGCTGTGTGATACCTGAAACTGCCATAGATTTCAGGCTATTCTTTATTCTAAAAAGAGCTGTATGTAAGGAATTTTTATAGATTTAATAAAACTATATTATTTTATTTGATAAAATATATTTCATTTCTGTTACATATTTATTCATTTTTTTCTTAAAAAGAATAAATTTACTGATGTTGTTTGAAAATCAATATTTGTGGTTTTCAGTTAAATGTAATGCTCTTTTTATTCCAAACTAAACTCTATTTCAAATCTATTAGTAAGAATTTTATAGTTTTTAACTGTCTTTTAAACATTGCCTTTAATGTTTTTAAGTATGAATTTTTTCATTCATGTGATATGCCATGAAATAAAGTATTAAATAAAATTTTCCTTTCATGCCTTTTTTCAGTGTAGATTTATAAAATGTGATGTAGTTGTTATTTAATGCTGGGAATTTGAATTGCTAGTTATTTTTAAAAGTACTTTTAGTTTTTTTTGTGTAATTATTTGACCTTCCAATTAGATGCATGCCTCCTCTTCTTTTGATACACATTATTTAAAATTATTTTGTTTTCTAATACTTATCTTTTTTGAATTTGAAACCATTTAAAAATTTTAATAGGAACTTGAAACCAATATTTTTTGAATATTTATTATGAATTTTTGTATTTATTTGAATTTTTTTTAAATATATGTATTAGACATTAATAGAAAATTGTAGTATTTAGTACTAAAAACGTGAACGAACGTTCATCTCTTCAAGTTTTTGCTTAGTTATTATTTAAAGCAAAATTTATATAAAATTAAGGAGATTAATTATTAGTAGTAATACGTGTATTTTGTATTAACATGTCTTTTTCTTTCTTTTTACAAATTCTTTTTTAAATGTGTTTTTGGCCTTTGATGGAATGTTGAAATGCTAGAAAGTTACTTAAGTATTTGTTAAAATATTTTCCTCTGGCAGGAGAAACTTCCGTGGAACAGTTTGTATTCCTCACAGGATATATTTCTGAAACAGTATACATTGTATAATAATTATTACACTTGTATGTAAATGAATTTCGAAAAATGGAATTTTATCTATAGGGAATGCTTTTTTAAATGTCGTAAATTTGACTTACAATGGTAGAAATTGTTAATAGATTACTATCACACTATTTATGAATCATACATCTTTCAAAAGAGTACATTAAATTAGTTAATTTATATATATATTATAAAAATTCTTAACTTCTAAATGACAGGAGTTGAGGGCAATTTTTTTTTTGTGAATTCCGAAATTGTGTTAAAATATCTTGTATGTTCGTCTAACAATTAACTGAAATTCTTCGAACAAAATGATTTACTGATATATTATTTTGTAAATGGTTTTTATTAAAAATCCCAGTTTATATATATATGAGGATTCTATTCTAAAACTCATGAATGATCATGTGTGTATATATATAATATGTTTTTTGAATTTGCTGTGGGAAAAACTTGTTTCTTTACTTTTGTTATACTTCTTTATTTAAAGGACAGGATGAAAAATGAATACCATTGTTCCTATAATAGATATTAATTTGTAAACCAATAAATTCTTTATTTAGAATGTTAATTTTTTAGAATGTTTCTTTATTTGTTGATTAATTATAGAATGATGATAAGATGTTAACTTGAAAGAAAGTTCTTTTCGGAGATATGCGAAAATCTCAAAATGCTTTCACACCAGTCTTTTGTTATTTTCTAGTAAAAAAAGGTTGAATTATTTTAAATAATGTTAAGGAAAAGAACAATTGATTACATGTGTAAGTGTATGTTTTATCATGTTCAAACAACCTTCTGCAGAATAAGTTGATAATTTATGGGTAAATATAACAGAATTAAGAGAAAAAAAGCTATTATGTTAACAATGTGTCGATAGTTTAATAATGTGTTTGTACAACAAAATGAAAAATAACCGAGTAAAAGAGTGAAGTGTATCTAGAGTGGTTATAGATAATTTGGATTGCCTTATGGATTAAAAATCCATTGATATTTTTCAAATTAAAAATATGTTCAACAATATCAAAAATCTCTGATGCCAAAAACGCACATATTGTGGGAAAATTAATATTAATTTTTAATTCTGTAATAATAATTTTAAGTCTTTTAAATACTAGCGGATATTTTAGCAGTAACTTGGTCCACATTGCCTTTCAACTTCTACTATTAATTTTTTCAACTTAGTCCATCTTTGTGCAAGAACATACCTAAACAGAACACTTTTGAATAATCTGTTTTCAAGTATTTGTTATATTTAACAATCTTGCATATGTTGTGAACTTATTTGAAATTGTTGGTAATTAATCTGTTTTACCGTAAAACTTTATGATTTAAAAACCGTTTTTCACAAATATAATTTGTTGCAAGGAGCCAAATTTTGTTAGATTTGACCAGATTTAATGAAATAAGTTTTATGATATATTCTACAATTAATACTCTCCCCCTATTTTTTAAAATAGACTACTTTACTCATTTTTGTTTTGTTTTGTTTTAATTATTAGAAAATATTCACACACATGTTTATTAGCTTTCAAAAACATGTTTTTATACTTTTATAATATTGACAGATATCTTTATGTATGGTTTTTAAACTCATTGCCCTGTAAACTCGCCTTTTTTTTTAAAAAAAAATTTGTAAATGTTTTGTTTTTCTTGTACATTTCAGCATTGTGTAATATAACCTATAAGATTTTATGCCGGTGAATTGTTATAAATATTAATTGAAAGTTTGTTTTGACTTGTATAAAATCAAATTTATTATCAAATTCATATTGTAAATATTTCATGGTATTTGTATGCTTCATATAATTATAATGATATGTATCACTCTGAAATAGCAGTATTTTCTGTTCTAGCGAAGAAAACTATTGCTGTGAATATTTAATATATAATTGATGTTATATTCAATGTTAATTTATTCTTCATATTTAATAAGTGATGTGAATGATTTGTTTGGAGTTTGAAAGTGAATATTTTAAAGTTCTCAATGTCATAAAACTATATACAATAAATAAATTTAAAATTGTAATGTGTTTTAAATGAATTTAAGTTTATATTATTATTGTGTGTGTTTTATTTGAGTTTGTTTGATATGAATGTTTTTTTAAAAAAATAAATGTGGCATTTAATTTATTTTCAAGTTTAAATTTTATTCTGATGTTTTTCAGTGTGTTTTATTGTTTTTACAACATAGACATACATTTTATCATGTTTAAAAATATTTGTAATTTAAAACTTCCAAATAATACCTTTTGTTTCTCCTCTTGTGTTAACATGTCAAGATGATCTGAAGTGGATGTTTGACCTGGAGCTTTACTTACCAAACTTCCACCATGAGGTTTTTGAGATGCAGTTAAATTAATTACTTATCTTTTTGCATCATACTTTGATTGAATTGAGACTTAGTGGCAGAAAGTTTAAGGCTTAAGCTACCACAACCTCCCCTCTCTTCATAGTAAAATATCGTAATCTTCAATAAACATCAGTCCAGTACTGTTATTTGGAGCCTGAGAAATTTAAATCTAGTTAGCAATTTGTGGTAAAAGACAACACATGATCATGCTACTGATTTTCCTGAACCAAGCGAGCCTTATGTGGACAGTTATTTTTGGTTTTTAACAAATCCATTACATAGCTTTTAATTCAATTTTAATTGGAAAAAAGTTTACTTGTTAGAAATTGGAAATAAATGCACTGCTGAGGAGCTTCATGTTCTGATCTAAGTGATATCTCTATTAAGTCAGTTTAGATAATTGTTAAATGTATAAAGAGGGTGTGTGTGTAAGTTTTGAGATGATATTATTTCAAAAAATTATTCTGGTTTTTTTTAGTAAAGAAATCTGTCACTGTAGGAAAACCATGCTCTACTATCCAGAAATATGCACATTTGGTATCATTGAAGATACTTTGCCAAATGACATACCATCCTATTTTTCAGGGCGGGCAGAAAATTATTTAAAATGTTATGTGAATATTATGTTTAGTTAATGGACATACTAGGACTTAAAATTTTTTAAATTATAATAAAAAAAAAAAAAAAAAAAAATTAAGATTAATTTTTTTATCTGCAATTAATATTAAGTAATTTATTCCTTATTATTAATATAAAATTAATATTAAGTAATTCATAACTTAATATTAATTTCATGTGTAGTTGGAATTCATTCTAGTTTTTTGGATTATTAGATTATAGAAATTTCTTTATTAGCAGAAACTTCTGTGCATCCACACATTACAGAATTAAAAGTCATGGGTTCCTGGTGCCACTGAAGACCCACTGTGTTGAGGGGGTTGATGCTTGTTAAATCTGTAGAGCTCAAAATCATTTTGTTGGCATCGTGGAGTAATTTGGGAAAAGGGTGCAAGCACAGGTGATGTCCTTGTCACTTGACTGAAGTTCAGAATCGCTTGGTCCATCACCAATAGCCTCAGTGTTTCATTATAGTGAGACGTTAATAAGGTCTAACTCACTTACAGAAGTAAATAATTAAAACTTAATATTTTAAAAAAAAACTTTTTTTGTTTAATTACACATATAATTATACATATACTTTATATTTTTATTATATATTTTCCAATAGTTTGGTAAAACTTTGAAATTTATTCTGTTTGGATTTTTGAGTATTTAATGAATCTTTTTTTCTAAAATAACTATATTTAATTAGATTAAATATACACTCTATAACAACAACAAAAAAACACGACGCACCAAGAACGAGTTGTTCGATAGAGACAAAAATTGGTGGGTAGAAAGATTACGTATAGAATAAAAAATAATTAAGATTTCAGAAAAATGGAATGATTTTTTTCTGAGTTACAAAGTAACGAGCTCAATAAAGAGTTGACCCACCTCTAGCCTGGATGCAAGCCGCCACACGACGTGACATAGAATGATAAAGTACCCTAATGGTCTCCTGCAGTATTTCTGGCCAGATTTGCTCCAATTGTCGGGCCAGGTCATCAACATTCTCTAGTAGATGCAATCGCCTTCTCATCATATTCCAGACATGCTCGATTGGAGAGGGATCTGGCGACCAGGCTGGCCAAGAAAGCGTTTTATAAGCTGTAAGACAGTTCATAGCAACACGTGTAGTATGTGGTTTGGCATTATCTTGCTGAAAAATAAGGCCAGGGTACTGCAAAAGTAACAGTACCAAAACAGTTCTCAGAAGGCCATCGACGTACAGATGTGCTGTAAATGTGCCTCTAATGGCGACAAAAGGGGTATGGTTTCAAAAGAAATGGTACCCCAGACCATAACTTCTTGTTTGAGGGCCTTTGTGGCGTGCAATCGTAAAAGCAGGATCGGCACGCTGCCTTGGCCGTCTCCAAACACGTATTCGATGATCGTCAAGACACAGATGGAAGCGGGATTAGTCGCTAAACACTATACGTCCCCAGTTAGCCAACCTGATCGATTCAGCACCACTGCAATCTAGCTCAACAGCGTGCAGGCGTGAATTTCAGGTGGCGTAGTGGTCGGTACGAGCATAAATTTCGCTCTATCAGCCGTCTGTGAATGTCCATGGTGGACACTCGTTTGCGGGTCGTACGTCTGACGGTTGATAACGATGAATCAAATGTTGTGACAGCTGATCTGACAATCTGTCCTGCCGATCTGCTGTAGCCCTAGGTCGACCGCTACTATCATGACGCTGAAATCTGCCCCTGTCCACCCATTCTTGCCAGCATCTTCTAATAGCCGCATTGCTTCGACCCATATGACGAGCGATTCTCCGATTTGCCCAACCTCCCTCTTTTAGTCCAATGATACGACATCTTTCAAACTGACAGTTGCTCGTAATGAGCTCGAATCCTGCGGTGAGGCATTTTTTCAGTTGTTTAAAGGTGTCCTAAATCTCAATGCTACAGAAATTTTCACCATCAGATTGAGAATCGCTTCTTATAGACACCTGCTGAGTGCGCAGTTCCGATGCGCTGTAGCTCCCGCTATTCATTCATTGAATACCAAATTTTAATCATTTGCATGTTCGGTACAAATGTCTTTACATACGAAACAAAATCGGGCAACTCCTTCTTGGTGCGTCTTTTTTTTGTTATAGAGTGTATTATTTAGTCTAAAAATTTTTCCATTTTGTCAACATGTGTGTTATGTGTAAATTTAGACATTGTCTTTATGATTTTATGTCCAGTAAACTTCCGAGTCAAAAAATAAATTAAATTAAGAATTTAAGAAAAGATAAGTTATGTGAAAATTACTACCAGGCTGTGAAACGGAGGGATTTTTCTCGAGAATGTCTTGTATAGGGGCAAAAATTCGGGACTGCAATGGAAAAGGGAAAATAAAAGAAATTTCAGTAGAGTTTATCTTTTAGATGTATAAATCATTAAAAAATACCTAAATTATGTAGCTCGTGTGTTTCATTGATTTTTTTTAAGAATAAGTATTACTTTCTTGTATGTATTTATTATTCTGCTAATTTTTATTTCGTTTTTTTTTTTTGTTTTTTACTGAAAGCAATACTTTTAATACATTTAAATTTTTAACTATATTTGATATTTATACACTGCTGGTTACCCTAAATGCAACACCAAGAAAGATAAGAGATAGCACAACAAAATTTATTTTGTAGATAACATGTTGACCAAGTATCAAATGATTAAATTTATAGACTTCTGTGAAGTGTGATTCCTGCCAGAATCAGTAGCCAAAGTAGCCGCCATTGTTGGGGATCACCGCTGCCACACGCCTCGG
>BMAV01010829.1:122423-133171 GCA_019973955.1 Trichonephila inaurata madagascariensis | reverse complement strand
TTACTTTTATAAAGGAAAGGTTCATTAAAATTAGTCATTGGTTTTTTATTAATACAATTTAATCTTGAATAAAACAAAAAATAATACAAATTATTTGCTTATTTTTATTATGATTCTAGAGTTGAGTTCCCTTTGTCCCGTTACCCCTCAAGAGGCTCACCTTCTTTAGGTGGGTACGGGTGTCACAATCCCGAGGTACCCTAGTGATCTTTTCCTTTTCCCAAGGGGTTTACTATCTTTGGTAAACACGGGTGTCACGACCCCGGGGTACCCCAGTGATCCTTCTCTATTTTCAACCCTCCATCTTGTCATCCAATTTCTCCTTTTCTTTTCCCGTCCAGACCACAGACCTATGAATGTTTGGCGCAGTATAGCCAAAACTGGCTCTTGCGCCATAAAACACCAAACTCAACTCAACTCAACCCTTTGTCCCGTTATACGTCATTAAAGTAGAAAATTTTGTGAACAAGTTGTGGATTCTTTTTAAGAGAAATATAATTGCTACAGACTAATTATAATGTTAAGATTGTGTAATATATAGAAAATACCTTGGAAAAAATGTCAGAATATTCTGTGTGTTGGAGAATATTTGAGATATCATCCTGTGTGGAGGTAAATTATACATGTACACAATAAACAGTGGCCGTAACGGGCACCCCCTGCATCGGGGGGGGGGGGAGGGGGTTTTGGGGGGCCAAAAACGGACTAACAACAAGTACAGCTTAAGGCCTGAAACCCTACTTTGCAGGGGGCCTTCTCCGTTACGCCACTGACAATAATTATATTTAATTATTGCTATTTTTCTACATGGCAATTGAATTAGTATAGCTGAATAAATTAAGATATTATTTATGTTCTGGGATTAATAAAAAATAGCCTTTTTTTAGTAATTCACACAAGCTTTTTATAGCATTGATTTTTCGTCACTGTGTTATGTGTTTTTGCAAAATTTATCGGAATAAATATTTATTTAAAAAAACAACAGAAAGAATTTAATTTTTTCAACCAACTTTATATATTTTGTTAATTTATTTTATTTTTAATTGAAAGCTAAGAATTTTCTTCTCTGATGCTATAAGTCCCAGGCGGAGATATAGCCAGAGTTCTTAGCTCCCTCGCACAAAGGCCTCTGATTGGCTATAGCTTTATAGGTCGCAACTTACTGCTTTGGAGTAAATGAGCCTTAAGACATGTATGTTGTACTTCCTTTGCCTTACAATGCTCTAGTCTTATTAAGGATATTTTAATCATAATTTGTGTTATCATTAATGACATGTTTGAGTCAGATGCAGTAGTAAGATGCAATCGATAAACCTTCTGATTGGAACCACTTTCGAGTGGTGATCCGTTCGGAACAACGCCCTATTCTGGAAGAACCTATCATTGAACGAAATTGGGTAAGTGGAATACTGCATACGCATTTCGGGGATAGAATTCTTCATAACTGGACCATCAAACGCTCAGCTATTTAGCCATCGAGGTCGCAGTGGATTTAAAATTCCCATAGGAACTTTTTCTGAAAATGTCATATATGGATGAAAAGTCATTTTTTAGCAGAAACTGTTCACAGGGCATTGGCTCTAGCAGTTTTGCCACCCCGGGCAAAAATGGAAAAAGCCGCCCCTCTCTCCAAAGCAAATAATTATTATTAAAACAGATAAATTGTTCGCATGGATACACACCTATGAAACTTGAATAATCTTTGTGAACAAAAAGGCAGTGTAACAATATATATATATAATATTGTTATGCTGGGGATATCACAAACGTTTATTTTTTAACTTACAGTAACTACACTCAAGACTAAAATAAAACATCTTCTGTGACTATCTATCTACAAAAAAAAAAAAAAAACTCTTATTGCCCCTGTCCCCTTTTGGATAGCTGACACCAGACGTCGTATGGGTGAAAGGAATTTCCATTGTGACCATACTCCGAGACGGGGGAGAAAATTTCTAGTGAATGCTGTGTAAACTTATCAAATTTCATGATTGAACATATACATACTCCTGCCTTGAAATCTTTTTCAACATAAAAGAAAACTGACATTAAACATACAGAGTACAAAATAAGAAGTAACATACGTTAAATGAAATACTAAATTCACGCCCAATAATACACTACTGGCCACCGTAAATGCAACACCCTGAAGGAAGCATGCAAATAACATGAAATTTAGAACATGCATGAGCGGAGGTGAGATATACAAATTATTAGAATTTCAGCGCAGACACACATCAAGCGCGCCTGTGGCGCCACCTCAAAGCACTATTTAAAACTTGGAGATTTCAACGATTTCAAGTTCGGCAATTGTGTTTTTCTTGTGGTTTTTTCAAAAAACGACCATTTATGTCTCGTAGAAAACAGCGATCAGCTTTTGATCAAGTATCCGAGTTCGACAGAGCAAGAATAGTGGTCTACCGAGATTGTGGATTATCTTTCAGGGAAATCGGTAGTCGTGTTGGACGAAACCAAACAACTGTAATAAGGATATGTGACCGTTGGATGCAGGAGGGTACGACGGACCGACGTGGTCGATCGCATCCACCTCAGTGCACCACTTCACGTGAGGACAGGCAAATTGTGCGCAGGGCAATGACGGATCACTCAGTCACATCACGAACCATAGCACAGCACATTGAGTCTGTAACGCATCATTCAGTGTCTGCACGTACCATTCGACGCCGTTTACAGCAGAGTGGTCTGTCCGCAAGACGTCCATTGCTTGGTCTACCCTTGATGCAGAACCACAGACGTTTCCACCGCCAATGGCGCGATGAAAGAAGGATGTGGGCGGCAGCATGGAATGAAGTTGTCTTTACTGACGAGTCACGCATCTGTCTGCAACACCACGATGGTTGGATTCGAGTCTGGAGACACCGTGGAGAGAGGATGCTGAACAGCTGCGTTATGCACCGCCACACTGGTTCTGCACCGGGTATTATGGTATGGGGTGATATTGGATATCACTCTCTCACTCCTCTAGTACGCATTGCCGGTACTTTAAACAGTCAGCGCTATATCTCCGAGGGTTGGAGCCAGTTGTCCTTCCTTACCTTCAGGGTTTGGCCACAGCCATATTTCAACAGGATAACGAGCGACCACACGTGGCACGCATTGTCCAAAGGTTCTTCGTCAATCACCAGATTGAATTGCTTCCCTGGCCGGCTCGCTCTCCGGATCTTTCGCCGATAGAAAACATGTGGTCCATGGTTGCTCAACGATTAACCCAGATTACACTCCCATCTGCCACACCAGATCAACTTTGGCAACGCGTGGAAGCTGCTTGGTCTGCTGTACCCCAAGAACACATCCAAAGTCTCTTTGAATCAATGCCGAGGCGTGTGGCAGCGGTGATCTCCAACAATGGCGGCTACTCTGGCTACTGATTCTGGCAGGAATCACACTTCACAGAAGTCTATAAATTTAATCATTTGATACTTGGTCAACATGTTATCTACAAAATAAATTTTGTTGTGCTATCTCTTGTCTTTCTTGGTGTTGCATTTACGGTGGCCAGCAGTGTATTTTTTAAAATGTACAAAATTTTTGTAGCAAGAAGTCTTTTTTCTTTTTAAAAGTAATTAGGTCCAAATGCCGCCCTTAGAACTAGGTACCCCGGGCAGGGATTCGGTTTGCCGGTCTTAGAGCCGCCCCTGCTGTTCATAACGAGTTTATGATAAATGCATTTTAATTATCATCAATTTGGAAAGCGATTGCTGTATTATGGACGCTCCAGTTGGATCCCCGATTTTAAATCGCTGGTATTGTTGCTAATATTAAATATTTTTGTGTTGTTTCTGCCGTAGATACTGAAATTTAAAACTGTAAAAGCGATTATGTGTGTGTGGGGGTTCAAGCGTCAACTTTTACTAACAAAAGTATAGCATTTCCGACGAACGTATAATTTCGCTTAAAATGATTTTTAATTAACGTTGCACTTTTAAGAAACGAGAAGGCTATTAGCGACAGACCTCATACTTTTGAATCTCAGTCACATGATGAGGAGTGAATGAGTGAATATTAACGTCGCACTATTCAGCTACTCGAGGGTTTCTGGCGACAGACTTTGTAATTTTGAGTCATGGTCAAGTGACGAGGACGACACCTAAGCTGGGACCACTTCTCCTAACTTCCACACCACATCAATGAGAGGACGCTTGAGCTTCGACAGATTTAAAGTGCATCGCCTCCCTACACGATGGGTCTTCAGTGGTACTCGGCTCGAACTCATGGCACGCTGGCCACAAGTCTATTACCTTGACCACTAGGCTACCGTGGTCTCCTTGTGACGAGGAAGACATTTGAGATAGCACTCCACTCTCCCAAGTTCCGCATTACGCCAACGTGAGGATTATGACAGATTTAACGCACATCTCAGTCCTCTACATCAGTGGTCTCCAAACCCCGGTCCATGGACCGGTACCGGTCCATGGATGAAATACTACCGGTCCGCACAAGAAACATTAAATTATTTTCATTTTACTTACTGTCGTATATTTTTCATGGGTTTGGGCTACTTTTTATGAAAATCACTTTGTTCATTTTTTGTGGTGTAGTTATATTTTATTCTGAAGGCACGTTTAAATACAATTAAATTAAAGTTATTAAAAATCAAAACAATCTAAAATATAAAAAATCAACATCCTCTCCCCTCAGCGGGCAGCGGTAAAATTATCAAACGTTGACCGGTCCGCGGTGATAAAATGGTTGGGGAGCTCTGCTCTACATGGCGGGTCTTTAATGACTTCAGAAGTCAAACTCGTGACTCGTTGACTATGAGTTTATGACCATGGCCACTCAGCTGCTGCTGTCCATATTTTTTCGCAGTTTGCATGACTCTGTCTAGGGAAACTTCGTGGTTAAGGAATCTGTTTCAGGATTTACATTTTGGTGTGTGATAGCGACTTTCATAATCTTTACGAGAGATGCAAAATATGGTTGAGAATAAATTATACATGGTTACGAATGTATCTACAATTTCAACCTTCACTTTCTACACACACACACACACACAGATCCCTTCCTTACTAGCAAAATAGATTCAGAGGTCAAATAGATCGCCATGTTACATAAATCCAAAGTTGATAACTATTCTTAACCTAAATGAAGCTTAAGTATTTTTAATCTCGATTGAGAATTGATCTATTTACCGCCTTCCACAAAGGTTTCGGATTAGAAATATATCCAATACCCGACCAGACAGCAGAAAACATTACTTAAGATTTTTTACAGGGGGTGGATAGCACGTTTTAGAGTGCCCGAATTCATCTACACTAGGGATGTCAAACTCGCGGCTCGCAACGCACATTTTTGTGGTCCGGCCAATATATCGGCACACAGTAATATATAATAAAATAACAAACAGACGCAGAATAAAAATAAAATAGGTAAAATTCGGTAAATGTTTTAAATTATACTCTTTTGTTTTTGCTATTATTAAAGTGCATGCCAACACATTTATTTTGAATATATTTATTAGTAATTTTTTTAAACATTAAAAACATGCGACTCTCAACTTAATATAAAATAGAGCTTACGGCCCGTAATATCATGTGAGTTTGACACGCTTGGTCTACGCCGCGACCAGGGTCACCGGTTTGAAAATTATTTTAGTCAATCTCTCATGTAGTTCCTTGGAACGAAGGAGTTTCGGACAACAGCTTAGAATCCTGTTTAGAGCGGTTTATTGAACATTTGCACAGACAGTTGAAATAGGTGACTAAGTTCAAAGGTGTGACCGAATATTAGACGGACATTTTGTCAAGTATGTTACAGTATATTGTATCCTGCTTCAAGAAAAGATCTCGTATCCCCACCAGCAAAGAAGGTGAATGGAGCAGTTCTGTGTTTATTCGGTGAATCTTTCTTCTCATCTCGATGTAATATCCCAAGTCGCGCAGAATTCGTACATCTCTTAAGAGACTATTTTGATCTGGTAAAATCTCTTCTAAACTGCGGAACATTCTACAAGGAATAATTTCTTCTATAAAAATATCCTGTCGTCGAGAGGCTGGACATGATAAGGAAATCATAGGAAACTTTGTTCGAGGGTTCCAACCTTGTGCTTGAACGTTTGCAAAAATTCTTTAATTTGTAAAAGGCAAGGAAGTCAGAGTTTCTATTAACCACTTTAAGCCTGTATTATTTCTTGCAGATGAACCAGAGCATTCCTAGATGGCTCATGCAAAAGGCGGTGTAGCATAGAATGTGGTGTGGTAGAAAAGTCAGATTTCTGGCTCTTTTTCGGTCAATTCGTATGAGAAGGCCATTGTGCCGAACATCGGACTGCTTCTGAGCCACTTGGGAGAAAATAGGTTTGTAATTATCTAAAATATACGGTTATCTTAACTGTTAACTATAAACAGTGTAGAGAGTGAACCGAGGCTAGAGAGGAGAATATGGGCAATAAGAAATCATCTGTATATCATAAAGCACGTTGGCAAATGCGTGAAGTGTGCAGTCGGGCATCATCCTGCTATTAAAGTGTATTGGAGACATCCCCAAAAGAAGGTTAACTGCCACCAGCCTTAGCGCATGATTCATGCATGGTTGGGCCATCATAGTGTTTCGAATACAAGCATGAGGTGACCTAATATCGTACGCTGACATCCTGATCGATCCTGTCAACATGCTTGTACATTACACTCGTGCACAGTGACTATCATTAGGCAAACAGAAGTATGATTTGTCTGAGAACACGACCCTGGGCCATTCTATCGTCCACGCAGCTCTACTCCATCATTGCAAGCTGAGTCTTACATGCTGTGGGTCAATGGCAGCTTTCTTAATGAATTTTACGAGTACAAGCCACTAGCAACGAAATGTTCTGGTCGATAATGGTTGTTGGTAATGGTTCTTGTTGATATGGAAACATTAACCATTCAGTTCTGTAAAATGGGGGCAAAAGGGGCTTGCAAGGTCGCCTCTGTTTGTGAATGCGTCTATACACATGTGCTGACGTCCCTCTGGCCGGCACATCTCATCACAGCCTGTGCACCGTGGACACTTCACAGCAGTATAATCTGAGATTTGGGGCATGGACCAACTCTCAGTCAAATCAACCGTGTCTCTCGCAAAATCGTCTGTTTGCCGAAACTGTTTCCGCGTTGGCGACCTCCTAGCAATATTCGTTATTAAACGTGACTTCTGAAAGAAAAGAAAAAACAGGAGAGAGGGGAAAAAAATTGCAGAATGATTTCTCTGGAGAAATGACGGCATGGATATTAAGCAAAATGTAGTATTCTTAGCGTCGCCCATCCGGTATAGTGGTTAGCGACACTGACTGCTGCGCCGTAGGGCCTGGGTTCGAATCCCGGTGAAGACATGGATGTTTGTAAATGTATAGTACCTTCGCGGCGTGGGGGTAGTCTAAACAGCCTTCAAACCGCAAGTCTTCTCGTGAGGTTGGTGGCAAGGGATGAGAGGTGGGAGACCTCTGAACCTCTCCCAGGGTGTTCTTCCTCAAAATTGGGGTGGAACCGAGCTAAATCATACTGTCACCTGTATGGTTCTTAAGGCTATGGCCAACGACAAGCGTACATCTAGCCCCTTGCCATGATGAATTTCGTGGGCCTCGATCTGACTACGTCAGACGCATTAGCAACAACAACCACAGTATTCTTAGCTACGCTCGGAAATCACAGCCTAGACTTTATTCTTGTCTAATGAATAAAGTATCCTTATTTCGTTCAAACTCAGTTACTGATCTTGGAGTTCCATTTCATATTAAACTTAATCTTACACAACATATTGTGATAGCTTGGACTCTATAGCATATAAAAAAATGGGTTTCTTAAACATAGAACTAGAGGATTTTCTATTGAGCTTGCCTTGAGGGCTCTGTATTTTGCTGTTATTCGCTTGAATCTTGAATATTACAGCCTTATTCGAGATCCCTATTATAAAAATAGAATCGAAATTCTGAAAAAGATGCAAAATAGGTTCATGTGAGCTATTTGTTTCACACACACAAAAAAGGTAAATTTTATTTGCAAGATATATCATATTATATATATCTCTGCGCAAAGTTTTTGATATTCCGAGTTTGAAATCACACAACGAAATCTTTATTGTGTGTGTTCTGTTGTTTTTTTAAAAAGTTATCAATAATATGATTGACTGCTTTGATATTTTAAAGTAGTATTCATTTTTTGTATCAGCGAAAAGTTAAGGAAACTATTGCTTATATTTGAGGATGTTTTTATCTGATGTAATCATACACACAGATACTTTATCACTGAATAAGTTTTGAAAAAATTTTAATAGGTCCTCTGAAGAGCTTGATATTTTTAATGTTTTTATAAATATAAAATTTTGCAGCTTTGAAATTTTAAATATGCATTAATTTTAACTGTCAATATTTTTTTAGTATTTTTCGTGTGCTGTTTTTAGTGTTTTCCCCCTTAATATATGTTTTTAAACTGTTTATCTCTCTTCGATTGTATTTGGCGAAATTTGTGGCTCTTGCTGTTCGTTTTGTGTGTCTTGCACTCTGTAACTGGAGCTTTTCCCCTTGTAAAGTGTATTTCCTATAAACAAATAAGAAAAAAAGTGCCCATTCTTCTGGTTTCTTTGCTTATATACTACTCAATGCGTTCAGGAGAGCTGTAGATTTGGCAACATTTGCATTTCTCGGTAAGGTGCGTCATCCCTGAAATTTGTGTATAATTTTCTAGCTTCTTGATAATGCACACATTTTCAAAAGGTCATGTATATAGTCTGTTTTAATCTTAAAAATTTTTTTGTTTTTAAAGCACGTGTCTGAATTTGATACTGTGGAGGATAGAGCCTGCGACCTATGGATCCGAAGCCGAGTAACATGACCACTAGACAAAAGTGATCACCCCTGTGCAGAGGCTGTTACTGGCCCTTATGTAGATACCACAACAATACAATAATACACTCTATAAACCTTCTAATTGGAACCACTTTAGTTCTAATATTTTAAATTGCTCAATTTCAATCGAAAAGTAATAATAAGGTATAAAAGGAGAATTCGGTATAACGGAGAGTTTTTCCTCTTCTTAACTCTTAGTCTTTACTTAAATAGATAAAAAATCTCATTTGTGTGTGTGCGATTATTCCATGTATATTATTCCTTTTTATATAGTAAACTTTAATAATGGAAGTTTTTTAAACTATTAATAATAGTTTATGTTAGTGTGGTATCTATACTAATTTTTCTAGAGAATTCGAGATGTATACTCCCTAAAAACTCGTAATTTAATTATATATTTTTGAGTTTTTGAAATTTTTAAATCCACACATTCTGATATTTCAACTAGTTATAAAAATAATTAATCACATTATATATATATATATATATATATATATATATATATATATATATATATATATGTGTGTGTGTGTGTGTTATTTAAAATTTTTTTGATATCAATCGTAGCTTTTAGAATGAACATGGTGAATTCATTGAAAAGTTCTAAAATACACTCCATAACAAAAAAAAAAACCGACGCACCAAGAAGGAGTTGCCCAATTGTAAATGAAATTTTTTTTTCGTATTCGAAGACATTTGTACCGAACATGCAAATGATTAAAATTTGGTGTCCAACGAATAAATAGCGGGAGCTACAGCGCATCGAAACTGCGCACTCAGCAGGTGTCTATAAGAAGAGATTTTCAATATGAATGTCAAAATTTCTGTTGCGTTGTGATTTAAGATACCTTCCAACGACTGAAAAAAAATTATTGGTGCAGGATTTGAGCTCATTACGAGCAACTGTCCGAATTTGAAAGAGGTCGTATCATTGGATTGAAAGAGGTAGGCTAGGCAAAGCGGAGAATCGCTCGTTATATTGGTCGAAGCAATGCGGCCATTAGAAGATTATGACAAAAATGGGTGGACAGTGGGAGATTTCAGCACCATGATGGTAGTGGTCGACCTAGGGCTACAGCAGATCGGGAAGACAGATTGATTGTCAGATTAGCTGTCACAGCGCCTGATTCATTGTTATCAACCATTAGAAGTGCGACACGCACACGAGTGACCACCATAACCATTCATACACCTCTGATAAAGCAAAGTTTAAGCTTGTACCAACCCCTACGCCACCTGCCACTTACGCCTGCACAATGTCGAGCCAGATTACGGTGGTGCTTGGCTCGATTAGGTTGAAATCATGCTGACTGGGGAGGCACGTATAGTGTTTAGTGACAAATCTCGCTTCCAACTGTGTCCTGACGACCATCAAAGACGTGTCTGGAGACGCCTAGGGCAGCGTGCCGATCTTACTTTCACTATAGCACGCCACACAGGTTCTCAACCAGGAGTTATGGTCTGGGGTGCTATTTCTTTTGAAGCCGGTCCCCTTTGGTTATCATTAGAGGCACACTTACAGCCCAAAGGTGCGTCGACAACATTCTGAGAACTGTTTCGCTACCATTCCTTTTGCAGTACCTTGACCTTATTTTTCAGCCAGATTATTCCAAACTACATACCATACGTATTGTTATGAACTGTCTTACAGCTTATCAAACACTTCCTTGGCCTGCCAGATCACCAGATCTCTCTTCAATAGAGCATGTATGGGATATGATGTGAAGGCGACTGCATCTACCATGGAATGTTGATGACCTTGCCCAATGATTGGAGCAAAGTTGGCAAGAAATACAGCAGGAGACCCTCAGAGTGCTCTATCACTCTATGCCACGTCGTGTGGCAGCTTGCATCCAGGCTAGAGATGGGTCAACACCTCATTGAGCTCGTTACTTTGTAACTATGTAAC
>BMAV01010829.1:87449-106465 GCA_019973955.1 Trichonephila inaurata madagascariensis | reverse complement strand
TTTTGAAAGAGGTGAAAACTCAATTTCCCTATTCAGCAAATGTTTTGCCTTCGATTCTAAGCCACACCCGATTTTCAGTAGCATTAACAATGGAAAAAAGTGCGGCTTAGATTCAAGTAAATACGGTATCTCCCTATTTGAGAATGTAAACTTTTGTTTAATTTTCATTGATAGAACAATAATTTACTTCTAAAAATAAATAATTAAAGTTAATGACAAGTGATTTAAAAGTATTTAAATTGTTCAAAAACATATCGTTTTAAGTATAATTCATATTCTTTTATTTTTTTAATGAACTAATTATATTGGAAAAAAATAATTTTTCAAAGAATTAGCGATTTTACTAAAAAAATTTTACTGGTTTTAAAATAAATAATTGTACTTAAAATACAGTATTTTTCACACAAAGGCCCATTTCATAAAAAAAATATATAGTTAATAAAATATATAAAATAAAATAAATTGCTTTCTCTTTTTGTTCCGCTTAAACTTTTAATTACGATATCTTTTTCATGAAATGCTTTGTGAGCTACGCCTTTATAAATTTTATGCGTAGGATTATTTACACAATTAGTAAAATCATCCCAGAAATACATTTCTCTTTGATGAATTGTTAGAACTGCATAAGGTAGACTTCGGAGTCTACGTAAAAAGTGTTGGAACTTATGATTAATGGGAACTTAATTACTAGAAAAACGATCTTGACGCCTACGCTGTCGTGTAGACAAAAAAAAAAGCGGGCGTTTATACGCTGAAACTTGATTTTCAAGAATGAAATAATTGTTTCCATTCTCTTAAAATGGATATATTTGTGATCTTGTTTTCGAAACAAATTGTTAAAAGGATTTTTGCTTATGTTCACAGGTTAAAAAAATCCCTTTATCTTATATTTTTTTAGAATTAGACAATTGTCTACTGGTATTACTTGAAGAGATAATTTTTCTCATGAAAGCAATAATTGTTTAATACCTAAAATTGTCAGGTAAATATTGAGAATACACTTTTTATTTACCACATAAATGGAAGTACTTAATCAAGAGCTAGTGAATACAATTTTTGTTGGAATGTTAATATTTTTGAATATAATTTGTTCGAATGTGTGTTCATATTATTGAATATAATTTGCTCGAATGTTCATATTTTTGAATATAATTTGTTCGAATGTTAATATTTTTGAATATAATTTGTTGCAATGTTCAGATTTTTTAAATACAATTTATTAAAATGTTCATATTTTTAAATATTATTTGTTGAAATGTTTAAATTTTTTAAATACAATTTGTTGGAATGTTCATATTTTTGGCTCTTCTATCATGTAATAACCGCATTTTATCCTTTTTGTTGTTATTTTGTTTCAATATATTGTGTTGGTATGCTCATCTTTTACAAAATTTTTAATCTTATAAAAATGATACACTTAATAACATACAATAAAATGTGCTCTAAATTGTATCTTGAATTGTTTGAAATATTTAGGCCACGAAATATTTTAATCTTTAGTATATCCATTAGTAGTTCATGACAGGATAAAAAAGATAACTAAAAAAATAAAGAAAATATAACAAGCAGAAAAAACTGCTCCGTAAGTAACAAAAAAAAAAACCCCGAAAGAGTGCTTTTTTTATTATATTTGGTAAAAGTGAAATATTTTCAAACACATATTGTAAATTGTTTTACAAATGTCAAAAACGTAGTATTCTTTGTTTCACTTACATTTATTTCTGATTTTAAAAATAAAAACTATGAAAAATAGATGGTTTTATATTCTAGAATTATGTTCTATAATTTTTTTTTTTTTGGCCTTAACAAGAAAACCATTTTCTTTCGAAAATACTTTGAAATTCCATACATAAAAATTGATGAATTTATTGAAAGCTTACAATCTAGGCACAAATTTTAAGTAGAATAAATAATTTATCAAAGTTTGCAAACTATATGAAATTTATGTGATTTTTGTGAAACATTCCGTAGCACTTTTATATTTTAATATTATATATCTATAAACCATAAACTTCAATTATTATAGTTTGAATTGTTTATTGTTTACATATATAATAAAAGTTTTTCCAAAACATATTAAAAAAGTTAAAATGATAGTCAATTACTTAATTTAAGAATTTTTAAATTCCTTGATCAGAATAAATTGTATAATTTTTTGACAGAAAAGTTTGAAGAAAGAAAGTGACCGCGGTATCCGAGTGGTATAGGTATCGGATCGTGGCTGGCTTTGTCATGAGTTCGAGCCCAGTACCACTAAAGACTCGCCGTGTAGGGCAGCGATGCACTCTAAATCTGTCGAGAGCTGAAACGTCCTCCCGTTGGTGTGGTAGTTAGAAGAGGGGGGTGCCAGCTCAGGTGTCGTCCACGTCACTTGACCATGGTTCAAAATTACGTGGTCCGTCGCCAAAAGCCCTCGTGTAGCTGAACAGTGCGACGTTAATATTCACTCACTCACTTGAAGAAAGGAATAAAAGTACAATTTTCATATTTAATACTTTATAGTAATACATTTATGCGCTGTGTGCATTAAGTGCTGATTTTCTCTTTGAGTTTAAGTGTTTTTGAAGAGAATATTTGCAATGAATTTTTTGAATGAGAGAAAGGTGGTTATTTGTCAATGTCTCCCTTCCCCATGACCTTATTTTTGAAAAATAAGCTTAAGGTATTCGACTAGGTTGAAAGAGTGATTTTTAGGTGTTTGATGTTAGGTCCATTAGGAAAAAAAAAAGAAATATATAAATATTGAGGAAGAAGGAATAATATATAAAACTAGAGTTTTCTAAGTAGTTTTTATAGCATTTACTTTATCTAACTTATATGAATATTCTTTTATTATGCTTTTTGAAGAATGAAATTTTCACGATAGTTTGTGCACCTGAAGCGGGATATCTCCAAAACAATCCAATAAAATTCAATGAAATTTATGATACATATGTTATGAACCCTTTAGAGTGTAACAAACCGCAGGTTTTAAAATAGTTTCATTTAATCACATTTTACAACATTTTTTAACTTAGAATGTACAGTAATTTTGACGAAAAATCATTAACATCAAATTTAAATGTTTATAAAATATATATTTCTTACAATATTTTTTACCTTGCGGTTTGTGACACTTCAGATGAATCAAGAAGTATAACAATGAAATCAAAATTACATTACGTCTTATGTATTTTTATTTATGGCGTTTTTCTTAACTTTGAAAATTTTGCTAAAATTTCATATAAATAATAGTTTTTTCAAAACCAAAACCTGTTAATATAATAATTATGACTCTTTAAGTCTATTTATGCTCTTTAAAACAATAAAATTCTTCTGAAAATCAGTTTTTGAAAATTTTTTGAACCCCTAGTCGGATATCTTTTAATTTTTTTCCAATACTTTCTGATTTTCAAATATAATAATAAATATTAACTTATGATCTAAAAACAGAAAATAATAATAATTTTTATCATACTCAAAGCTATTTCTATCTCTCTACGACATGAGATGCATTTGGCGTCATTGGAGATAATTGTAAGGTTATCAAAGAGAATTAGAAGTTTTCATTCTTCATAATAATTGGAAATTAATGGAAAAATCTCTGAAAAAATGTTTTGGTTTCGATCGGAACGCGATGTGCATACCAAAAGAAAGGAAAACCAGCATGATACCATGTTAAAGGAAGCAGAAGTTTCGTAGATCTTATACAACAGATTATTGTTATTACTTTCACGAACTGAAGGAGAAAAAGAAATAAATCAAAACAAACGTAGCGCATGATGGTTTCTGAATGCGTCAAACGGGTTCACCGATCTAGAAACACTGCGTGATCAGAACTCATAGATGGAAGAGGCTCGTGGTGAAATGCAAGGACAATGATTTTAATTGTGTGTTCAAGAACTGTGCAATTTATAACACAATGGTGCGATTCTGTTTCAAAGAGAGAGAGAAAGACGATGAAAACTTCATCAATTAAGCTGGAATTTTAGAAACATTTTTTTTCGTCAAAGGCGGAGATGTTTTGATTGGGGAGACGCCATTTTTTCTCTTCCATTTCGTTTTAATTCATGCTGGAAAAAATTCGTGATCAAATTTCTTGCAAGAGCACAGACCTTTCGCTTGACCTACTTTTACACGAAGGCCAAAAAGAGTGGATGACTTCATCTTCCGTCTTTGTTGTAGGTTGTGATGGATTGAAACGAACAAGTCTGTTTCACGGATGTGATTTCCCTGATTGTAATGATGAATGATGAATGTCAAAAATGCTTTATACGTTCGCAAATATTTATCTTTTTGAACTGTACTCCGTAAAAATGGCCGTATCTTGGATTAAATCAATTATATTTTTTTTTTGGTTGAGCAACTTCTGGAGATTTTAGATTCTTTCGTGTGTATTTGAAATACCGTAAACAAAAAATCCACAGTCTTACGACAGAGTGCTCCTCCTTTTTTTTGTGGACTAAATATTTCAAAAATTTTCCTCGTAACAGTTTATAATTACTGTTATTAGGTAGTGGGTGGCACAAATATTTCGCCATCTAAATTTTAAAACATGAAACCTTTGAGAAGTTATTTCTATTTTTTCTTTAAAAATTATTCTATAGATGGAATTACATTAATATTCAAATACTTAAGTTATTTCTCAGCATATTTCAAACTTAACTTACTAAATGAAGTTAAAGTAATTTTTGCCCGTGATTTATTAACAGTAAAACCAATTTACACTATTTTGGCCATTCAAAATGCAACACAAAGAAGGAAAAGAGATATTAAAGCCAAATTTTTATCACAGATAACACACAATACGAAGGTGAAACTATTGAAAATACATTCTGTGAGGAGAGGAAAGCGATGAAATCAGTATTTAATATTGCCTCCACAACTGGCAATAACCACTACTACCAGCTTCGACCTTGAACGAAAGAGGCTTCTAAGTAACCGAGATATCTGGATAAAATTTATATTCTGCATTTTATAATTTATCCTCTCGTATGTAATATTGTAAATTACAACTGTTAGAGTGGCTTAACGCAGAATATTAGGCCCCCCCGGCAAAGTAAGGTTTTGGGCCCCAAGCCAGATCTTACAAAGGACTGCAAAACCATAAGATATCATAGATTTTGAGCCCCCTTGATTCCTGGCCCCCCCCCCCCCCGCGATGTGGGGGTTGCGGAGGTGTACGTTATGCCGCTGTTGTTAGTGTTGATTCGCTTGGTTTCTAGAAATCGTGGATTGAAGTAACCCGCAGTATGAAGAAGATAAAGACTAGCAATATGATTAGGTTTCTTCATCTGAACAATTATAATGTTTGGTAAATGCACAATGAAATGACAGCTGTTTATGGAAACGATAGTTCGTAATATGACACTGTTGTGAAATGGAAAAGGAATATTCAAGCTGAACACATATGTCTCATAGATGATCTGAAAAGTGGAAGACCGTATCTGACGGTCGTTGTTGCCCCAGTGAAGAAGGTGTGAAGAATTTTATTCCATTATATCGAAGAGTAACTCCATTCAAACGATAATAAATGGAATTAATCTTAGTTGCTACAAAGCGAGGAAAATTATTCACGGAGAAATATGTGTACATGCGTCAAAGGTGTCAGCACTCCTCAATAACTGACTCCTTTTCAAAAGCAAATATGGCGTGACCTGTAAAAGGCAATGTTGAATCCTTTGAAGGAAGAGGAAGATGACTTCTTTGGTCACCTGATAACTAGGGATAAATCTTGGATTTATCAATATGATTCAGATAACCAAAGAGGAGTGAAATCACAGCGATTTCCTCTCTTTAAGAAGGATGCTGTCTGTATTTTGGGGCTATGGTGGAGTCATCTCCACCTCTGGCGTAGCTAGTTCTGAGTGAGCCCTGTATCAAAATTCATCCGGGGTCTTTTTTTAGGTATGAGAACTCTCCTAGTGAGACTGTAGATACACATCTTTAAGCCTCTGTACCTTGGAGGCCTCATAACATTGATACGGTGGTAGCTACGTCTCTGATCTAAACAGACTAGCTGTAGAAGAGTGTAACGAACTCTAGACTCGTTCTGAAACTCTAGGGGGCAACGCCGATTGATTCGTAGCACTGCGCATGCGTGAGTGCCAGGCCAGCGTCAGTCAGTGATTGCCTCTCGACGAGAGTGGTCGATTTTGTGTGCTCCGCCAGTGAGCGCAGTGGGGAGATTTGGATTCAGCGATTACCTCTCAACGACAGAGGTCAATTTTTTGTGCTCCATCCGTGAGCGTAGTGTGGAGATTTGGAGGGAGTGATTTCCTCTCGACGAGAGAGATTGCATTTTTATCACCATCAGCGAGCGTAACGGATTATTTCTCTACAAATGTCAGAACTCGGAATATTAATGTGAAAACGTGTAAATACTGTAAATTGTTTGTGTCTGTGAACTGTCCTGTGTGTGTGAAAATAAACCTTCAAAATACCAACCAAGTTTCATCACTTACATGGCTAGGACATTACAAGAGTCAGACAATCACTAGTGCCTGTTACTGCACAGTACTGAAGAAATTGCATGATATTCTGATCAAGGAACAAGGCTGTATGTACTAAAAGCTTTCGTCTTCTAGCCGACAAGGCATCTGTTAACCTACTTCGAGGTGCGGTTGAGGAATAAAAGTGACGTGGCTTTGAAATTTTGCTACATCTACCCTATTTTCCGGATCTCGCGACTATTTCTTATTCCCGGAACTCAGATATTGCAGGCTCAGAGATTTGACAACGCAAATAATGTAGTTGAAACAATGGTTTTGGACACAATATGTAGAGTTCTACAATGATGATCATCGGAAGGTCGAAAAACGTTGGGAGAAATGTATTTCTCAATGGTGATTGTGTAGAGAATTCAGGAATAGGAAATAAAAAAATTAAGTTGCCTTGACGATAATTTTTAATAATAATTAAAAAACTTTGCCCTATACCCTCTGTAAATAGGAGGAAGTAGGGTTAAATGTGGCGAGATGTGGCAGCATTAAAATGAGAGGAAAATGAACTTTAATCCAAAACAAACATAGGTTTATTATCATCAACTTAAGGTAATCAGTATCAACAATTTTACCAATATACATATTTCGTAATTAAAGTATCTTAAGACAAAGAGGCACTTAATATGATAAGAGGCACTTTCGTACGACTGAATGACTGGTATGGTACGTCCGCCCGGTATGAGTTGAGTCGTAAATGAGATAAGTTGTAGGGGGCGCGACAAGCAACAATAGTGGAAGTGTACAAGGTACCAACACCCTCTCTTCTCTCCTTTTTCTTAAAAAAAGTACTTGCATTTTCTTTTTCAAGAAAAAATATTTGTTTTAGACATAAAGAAATAGACTTCAAATTTTGTGGTATAGTAATTAGAGCTCAAAATCACACTTTTTAGACCGCTTAAATAATTAGAATTTCTTTTTTATCTCTGTAAGAAAAATAAGGTATTTACGGCGCAAAATTTTTTAATAGAAACATAAGTAAAATATATGCAGACTGCTACTGAATGTAACTAACAATAACTGATGCAAATCTCGTAAAGATTAAGTAATGCTTATATATCACTATCTTATTAATCACATGCTGCAAGATCTAGATTTTAAGAATACTTGAGAAAAGGACTCTAAAATAATACTCAGATATAGATTCTAAAAATCGTATCTATTAAGTTAAAAGATATGATGAAAAAAACAAAACCACAACATTTTTTCAAAAGGCCTTTTCATTAGTGACTGTCTATTCCAGTACAATCCAATTTCATACATAACGAAAAGGGTAATTAATGTCGAGGGAAGAAATTCGAAAGTTACCATCAAGTAGTTGCAAAAAATGTCACGTTTAATGGTCTACACACATTTTTTTCTTCATTCATATATAACAATTGCGCATTGTATTAGAGAAAATGGTATTTTCTCTAATTACTATGAAATATACAATTCTAGTCGTTCATGTTGTAAAAACAGTGCTTGTTTCCTAATCTTACTGTAAACTCTGAGCAAAAGGCTGAACGATTACATGGTAGTAAACGTGATGGCCATGTCTAATCGGAGATTAAGAATTAAGACAATTAATCACCTTGCCTTCTGAGATTTGTTGCAGAAGCAACCACTCTTCCGCATTCTCAATTCAGTAAAAAGATATATATTTACAATGACTTAACTTTGTTTAAATTCTCAAGGTTTTTCAAACTGGAAGATACAGAATAAACTCTCTCCTATTTATTGTATTTTATTCTTGTTATACATTACTAAGAATCAATGTGCCTCATCGTAATGCTAATTACATCGTAACACACACACACGCGCGCGCGCGTAGAAAGTCAAAGAGTGTTTTAAATAAGCTGTGTAGGAAGTATTTCAACTCTATTCTTTCCTTTTATTCAACCCCTCAGGGGGCTCACCTTCTTTAGGTGAGTACGGGTGTCACAATCCCGAGGTACCCTAGTGATCGTTTCCTTTTCCCAATGGGTTTACTGTCTTTGGTAAACACGGGTTTCACGCCCCCGGGATACCCTAGTGATCTTTCTCTTTTTTCGGCCCTCCTTCTTGCCATTCAAATTTCGCTTTTCTTATATTCACGTCTAGACCACAGACAAATGCCTCTTTTTAATCAATGATTTAATTATGTATTTGTTAATTTTTACTTATGAGTAAATTTACAATTTATTAACATATTTGGCTTTACATTTTATACTGCGTTAATTTAGTTTTCTTTTCGTATATCCCATTAAATATTTGGATTTTGTTGCTTTATTTGTTTTCGACTAACACCGTTGGTTATCCAACCCGCATGTTTGCCGTGTGCGGCGTACCGTAAGGAGGAAAATGGTGTTCTGGGGATCCTTTGCGTTCCCTTTGGCCCACGCTTCACTGTAGACGGGTATGTGTGGCGCAGTATAGCCAGGCTTGGCTCTTGCGCCCAAAAAATCAACAATCATCATCATCCTTTTATTCAAATCGGACGTAAAATCTACTTGATGAAAGGTCTAATTTTTTTTCCTGGTTCTTCCTTATATATTAGTTACATTAGTTATTTTACCTTCTCATAGATGGTATATTTATATAACCACTCTACGGTACTTAAGGCATTCCTGAAAAATGGTATCAGAATACACGAGTCATTATATTCGTATATGTAATACAATCTTAATTATACATACAGAATACATAAGTCATTAATTCGTATATGTAATAGCGGAAACTCAAACGCTTATGCCGTGTAAATTTCTACTAATAATTATCCTGTTTTCTCATACATGTTTCCTTTACAATCATTCTGTGGTTGTTGCACATAGGCGAAAAATGGTATCTACAATATAATAAATTCAAATGAAAGATAAAGCACGTCCTTACATACTTATTACACTCTGTTTCTCGACATAAGCTAACCTCTCCTCAAAGACAAAAAGAGGGACTTGACACCAACGCCTTCTAATAAAACCTTATGGCCGTGGTAGTGAAGAGGTCAGAGTGGAGGAACCGTGGCCGAGTTGTGAGTTCGAATCCTGTTTCTCCTGAAGACCCGCCACCCAGCCAGTATGGGAGTTATGACCCTCGGCTTGTAACCGAGTGGTTTCGGGTTCGAATCCCGAGTAAGTCATTGATGTGTTTTCTTCGGGAAAAGAAGTCGGACTTTCACCTGTAATGGTTTCCCGTCTCGAAAGGAAAGCAGCGCACCACTTCTTGTTATATGCTGGGATCATCATCTGTAATAAATGTCTATATTCTTCTACTTGTATTGTATGTTTCTGTTTTTCCACTTGTATTTCATATGTATCCGAGAATAAAAAAGACACAACAACAACTGAAGACCTGCCATCTACGCGGGTTGATGCAGATTAAGTTTGTCGAAGCTTTGAGACCTCCCGTTGGCGTGTTGGGGAAGTTTGTTGCGTGGGGTGCTACCTGAGGTGTTGTCCTTGTCGCTTCACCAAGTTTCTATAGTAAGAGGTCCATGAACAATAGTGCGATAAAAAATTATAATACAGTCTAGTGAGGTCAACCGGATGTCATTACAAATTCGAAACAGAGCAAATGTTCTATAAAAAAAAGAATACAAATTTCTAGAGAAAATCAGTTGAACTCAGAGCACTAAATCTTTTTATTAATTAATTAGTTGCAATGTGTAAGTTTTACATACTAAATAAATAATCGCTTAAATTCATAAAACGTAAAATAAATTACAAGTACTTAAGCATTCGTTGAGAAATTTTTAATAATTTTTACATCAGGTAATAATTATAATTGATATATCATACATTACGTTAAATAAACACTAACCTTTAAACCTTTTAAGTTTCAAGACACACACATTTCTTATGTAACTACATGAGGAGAGAGAGAGAAAACATAAATTTTATAAATTATATAACTATCTCAAAATATATATTCAGTCTATAATTATCGCGTTTTAATTAAATCATCAGAGCGTAATTTGAATAAATTTCGATGTTCGCTGAAAAAATCTAAGCGCGTGGCAAATGCCTGCTAAATATTCCAAAATGTATAAGCAGCAGCTTAAAATAACTTATCTTGTTTGTAATTTTATCTTCTTTTGCTTTATCCTTCTCTACATGTCACTTGAAGGTTATATAAAATAATTGTCTCTATTCTATCTTTTTTATAACGAGAAAAATAAAAAGCTACTATAGGTTCATAAATTTTAAATAAGTAACTGAATAAAATAAGTAATTAAATCACAAAAAGATTATGTAAAATAAAATATTTTTTTCGTGATAAGAACATTTATAAATTACGAGTATAGCTGAATAATTTAAAATACATTCTAAACTATTTAAAAGTTATTCGAAATTTAAGAGGCCATGAAAATTTGTTTTATATAACCAATAATTATTTTACAATAACAACAAAGATCCGTTTTTAGCTTGAAAGCAGCTATGGTTAGATAATTTTTATGTAATAATTTGTTTTATGTAACCATTTTACAATAACAAAAAAGATACGTTTTAAGCCTGAAAGTTATGGTCAGGTAATTTTTATGGAGTGAAGCAGCATGCAAAGAATTTTGATTACATGCAATTAGAAACAAGATCGTATCAAACGCTACAGAATCCCTTGCTTTTAGTCGTATCAGGGCCATTTTCAGCATTTAGCAATCAAATTCTATGCCAGAATACATAAGCGAGCAAATAAATAATTAAAAAGGTCCTTAATGTATCCTGGACTTAAAGTAATATATCTTCGTATTCTGATGCATTTTCTTATAATCTTTATCAAAACTTTCATTTCTTCCGTATCAATGTCAATGTTTTAACGTAAGGGGTCATCAAACATTCCCGCTCGAGGGCTAAATTAATAAAGTTACATTGATCCGAGAACTACATCAATAAATTCACAGTGATCCGCGGGCAACACTACTGTCAAAAAATTATCGTAGTCAGGAAATTTATATAAAAAAAGTAGAAATTTTTTTTTGTTTTTGTTTTACAAGACTGCAACTGAATCTAAGGGAAGACGTGTTTACAGATTTGTATGTATCGGTTTCAAAAAAGTTAAATGGAATTCGAATTAAAATACTTTGCAAACCTGTTAAAGATATGAGTTCACCTTTTTCTTTCCTAACATTTCTGAGAATTTAAGAATAGTCAGATTTTTCATATTTAAAATTATTTAAGATACAATGAAATTTTTGAAAAATTCGTTATTTTCAGAAAATTTTTATCTCAAATGGATATCAAACGCAGAAGTGAAATATTTTAAATATCAAGAATAACAGAAAAAATGGCGTTTTTTAAAACAAAAAGCAGACAAAGAATTTTTTTTAAAAATTGCCTCAAATTCAAATGAGGGGCCTCTAAATTGGCTTTAGAGGGCTATTCGTAGGCCATGGGCCACAGGTTGAACACTTCTATTTTAACGCATAGTATGCCACAACACAAATTATACAAAACTGATACCATTTTAACAAATAGTATCAGTTAAGTTTAATGCCTTTGGACCAATATTTATAAAATTGATTGACTGCGTTGACATTTCAAACATTATTAATTTTTTCTTAGTAGCGAGACATTTGAAAAAAATTCCCTATTTGAGGATAGGTTATTCAGATGCACTTATATATAGATAATTTCTCACTATAAAAGTTTCACGAGATACTTAAGAGGTTTTGTATAGAGCTTGATATTTTTAATGTTTTTTAATGTAAAGTTTTACAGCTTCTGAGCTCCTATTTGCATTACATTTTATTCTCTGCATTTTTTATAAAAATATTTTTAGTGTGGTGTTTTTGTGTTGTGTTTATTTTGTTTTATATGTGTTTTTCGTACGTGTGTAGGTGACACTTGACCATGATTCAAAATTACAAGGTCCGTCGCCAAAAGCCTTCAAGCAGCTGAATAGTACGACGTTAATATTCACTCACTCATACGTATGTAGTTAATATGAGTTACGCGTTTACTATTTATATCTCTTCAATTGTGTTTGGTGGAATTTCGTGGCTCATGCTGTTCATTTTTCTATCATGGACTCTGTGACTGGAGTTTGACATGTAGAGTGCATTTCCAATAAATAAGAAAAAATTAACGAGATATATTTATTAATAGTAAATATAATGAATGCATTGGTTTTTGAAACTGAAACTATTCATTTTGATTGATATTAATAACTATTTAAAATGCATTAGTTCGTCTTTTTATTATATAATGAATCTAAAGAAAAGTAAAACCATCTCGGCCTGTTTTCTTTTTGTTAAATCACAATAAATGTCCTATTTACAGCAAGGTATCTTTCATTGCATGTCTAACCATGTATCAAAGGCCTCAGGATCAATTTTTTACACACAGTTAAGCAATATCATATGATGTTTGGTCACGTTTGGGGCCTCAGGTGCAATTATTCTCGCATTTAATTCTGAAGAATGTACATCCATCAAAGAGAGATATGGGGAAAAAACATGCTTTTAGTCATCACCTTCCTCGTGACATTACTCATCTTACTTACCATATTAATGTCTCTCTCAGTAAATGCTATCATGAAAGCAGTAGTGATTTGGGGTATGCATATAAAATTTTTATTAGGCGTAGGCAGGCCAGTAATTTCATCATAAGCATTTATTTGGTGATTAAAATAGGTATGATACATAATTATATATCCGTCGTTAAGTTTTAATTACATAATTGTTGTTAAACTATACAATACCTGACAAAATATCTTTTAATAACCAAATCGACAAAAAAAAGCGTTAAAACCATTTATACTAAGTATTATACTGTTGTCTGCAAAAGCTAAGGCGAATGGTCAATTTTTAATATTTTAACTAATTTCCTTATTTTTGCTTCTTTATATGAGTTGATCGCATTAGACAGATTATACTGGTATAAATATATGTGGCCTTAATCGTTCATCGCCAATTGTTTGCTGAATTTTACCGTAGATAGTGTTGTGTAAACAATTAATGGGTAAAAAAATCTTCACCTACTGTGTGTTACAAAAAGGGCAGAAATAATGACCCTGAATAAAGTTGGATTTTCTGGACGTGCAATAAGTTCGAGGTAAATGTGAACAAGACATCTGTTTATCAAACTTAGCTGTTAGTAAATTTAAAATTTTAGTGAAATTTACGAACCTTAATAGAAGCGGTAAACTTAGAAAAACGTGTGCACTTAATCATGTTATAAGAAGAAAGATCATACTCTCTTCAACAAGCTTCTACAATGAGATTAAACTTACTCTGACCTCAAAGGACAGCAGTGTCAGTTTTCACACTATTTCAAGACGTTTGATAACAGATTTTGGTTTATTATCCTATAAATCTGTGTGGAAACCTCAACATACTTCAAGTGTGAAAAAAATGACTTTCGCCAGAGAGCATCAGATTTAGATAGTACAACAGTTGAATATGGTGTTATTTTCCGATGAGTCAAGAGTACAACAATTTTCTGCGCATGCTACAGGTGTCCGCCACCCAAGTAGACAGATATACAATTCCATCAGAAAAAAATATCGTCCAACCCATTTGATATGAAGTGAAATATCTGAGTCTGGTACTGCTGCTTTCTATTTCCTGCCACCTAAAACTACCACGAATAGAAGTTGATAATTTCTTACATGAGAAGTTAAAGCTTCACATGGATGTTCAAAGATGTTCGATTTTCATGTTTAATGGGGCTCTGTGTCACAATTTAAGAACTGTTAAGAAGCTTTTGAAGGTAGAGAAAATTCAAGAGCTTGAATGAACAGGTACCCACCCAGATTTGAATTTCATGGAGAATCTGAGATGTATTGTAAAAAATTAAGTCTGGGATAAGCAATTACCCTAGTGTTACGTCATTTGTTGAAGCGATAAGCTATGTCAGGTGTACAGAGATATCTAAAGCTTACTGCCAGTCTCTTATATATGGCATGCTTAACAGGATTTCAGCAATGATTAAAAACATAGGACGTGTTACAAAATACTGACTTTACTTAAGTATATATTGTTCGCGTTCATAATAAACGTTATTGTAGTAAAATTCCATTACATTTGTTTTATGTAAAGGAGGTATGAAATTTCTGCAAACGACTGTATCTGTTTATCCTAATCTGATCGAGAATACAAGCTTTATTTTAAATGGTAAGCTGACTTAATGGTAGGGTATTGAACCAGAAGTTTGGATTTGTCAGATTAGACCAACCATAAAACACGTGTCTGAAGAATAGTAAGATTTTTTTATTTAATTCTTAATAACACATGTTTTTAGTAATCAAATGTAGGATTCATTAATTTTATGAGAGAAAACAAATATTTTTAAGTTTTTGTAATTAGAAGGTAGGTTTTCTAAAAAGGGTTTCATTGTTCTCCACAAATGCAAATTAAAGTCTGCGGTAAAAAGAAAAAGCTGTTTTCTTCTATTTAATATTTAAATACGTGTGGGTTTGAAACTTTCTTTTTGCAGTCCAATTCACTTCACTTAACTTTATGCCTTTTAATATTACCGGAAACATTTTTTTTAAATGTTTCTCTAGAAACGAAAAAAGTATTGAATTGCTTTGCCTTCCTTCCCAATGTGTGAAGAACACTTTAAAAAATTCTGTTAATAGTTTTGTTAAAGATAAGGCTCAGCTTAGTTCTAGTTTGTATAAATAGTTAGATTCACAGCAATCTCATGAACAAAAAGAATACGACCTTCAAGACAAGAAAGTACAGCTTTAATTTGTCTGAAAAAATATTACATTTTTTTGTATATATTTATTATATCAAAAATAAAATATGAATCATTTTTTGAGATTAAAATTTACGAAAGTAAAGGTATAAATTTATTTACTCAAATTTTGTTGCATGTTTGCACGTGAGAATCAATAAGAAAATTTCTTAATATACGCTATTTTGAAAACTGCATTAACATATGTTAAATCTTGGCATATGTATATTGACAATATGTCTACCCTCTCGTTCGTTAGAGGTGGGAGGCCGTTGAGATTCTATATGCCGTTCAATAAGAGCCCATCAATTCCATATTCATATGAGAGTCGTTGGATTCCGACCAACGACCTTGAGTAGTAATATCGTGCAGCGATAAACTTCACTCCTAATAGGCCCCGATCCAGTCACCATCACATTCCGACACGTGCCGCTAGCTATTTCTCTTTCTTATATGACGCATAACACAAACTTCTCACAAAAAAAAAAAAAAAAAAAAAAAAAAAAAAAAAACCGAACATCCTTACTAATATTATAAACGTGAAAGTTTGTTTGGATGTTTGCTACTCTTTCACGCAAAAACAACTGAATGGATTTTAATGAAACTTTACAATAATATAGCTTATACATCAGAATAACACATAGGCTATAATTCATAAAAATATTGTGTGAAGTGTCAAAAATATAACGATAATTGTCAAGTAAGTAGGAAAAAATTCTGCCATCTGCAAAAAAGCCCGCAACAGCATATATCTATCTTTTATGTGTGAAGCAAAACTTTGCATTTTGTTTTATCTACTGCAAAAGCTTGAACAGGTGGAGTGTGAGGCTGATTACAATTTTAACATAAAATAAATACTACAAAAAGTAATATTAACGTATTACACTTCCACACAGATATAAATTATTTATACTATTTTAAGCTTTCATTACACAAAATTTGTAACAATGTGTTACTTTTACTGAGCACAGATCTGCTTAGGAAAGTGTTTTCAAAAATCGACCCACAAGAGAGTTACGGGGAGTTATAGATAAAAAAATAAAAAGTCCTTTTTATCAGCTCTTAGAATTTAACAAACAGGGTTTCTTTTTTTTATTCAGCTGAGATATGCAAAAAGTTTTGTTTGTTTGTTTGTTTAATTTGAAAAATTCACGTAAAATTAACTCATTAAAAAAACTTCTTTATCCTTCAATCTGCATTGTTTAATTTTTCAATTCACCCGCCTTGAAGAACGGGTATAAAAGCTAGTTCAAATATAATTTCCAAATGAGAAATCCACTGCTTAAATTTCTTTTTCACAGATACCGTTTCTCCCTCTTGAATCGTTCGATTGCGCTTAAATGCTACTCATTAACGTACCCCGGCAATTTCCTTTCATGTAAATTTGGTGTTCGTATATTCTCTCTTTTATGGTATTGCAATTTTAATGGCCAGAAGTGTATATACCGTATTAAAATGAATATAACACGATATTTTTTTGATTAATCGTTTCCTGTTAAAACATTTACTTGTGATAAATTCGAGGTCTAGGCAACGGAATATAACAGCTCTTCTTATTTGTACACCTATGCCTCGTAACTTCTCTAATATAACCTAATTTTGTTTTACGTTTAGCCTAATTTTATTGTCATGAATGTGTGTAACCTGTGTTATTACTTATTGTTAACTAAAGACTTATTTGACTGAATTTTATGCTCTTTGAACTCTTTCATGAAAAATGAATGGTTAAGTTCTCGGATTGTCTTTTTCCTAAATATCTTTATGAAAACTGTCGGTTTCACATTAAATTTGGGCTAATAGAGTAGATATACAGGGTGTATCTAAACTCTTGGGCAAAACATTAAGGGATGATAGTACACATTAAGACAAAGAATATTAAATAGGAAACTTAGGGTTCCAAACGTCTTCCGAAGGAGATAGGCGCCAAAAATGTTAGGGTCCGAAATTTCAAATAATTATAAAAAACGGAAAAATGGGTCGATTCGTTAGCGGTTTTCGCCAAAATTATTCTTTTTGTCAGTATTTTCTTGAAAAATAAATTTAAAGTTAGAAAATAAATTACAGTTTAAAAAAACTAAAAAACACGCTTTTATAGTGAATCGAACTAAAATGTAAAAAAATAATTCTTAATATAAGAATAAAATGATTAACGAGGAAATTAATGTCATCGTGGTAAAAGCGCGGGGTGCTTTGTACTACATTTTTACACTAACTCAGCATTTCGGAATAGAACAAGTAAGAAATTATGACAATTAATATAGAGCACCCTCACGCTTTTACCACAATGACATTAATTTTCTCGTTAATCATTTTATTCTTATATTAAGAATTACTTTTTACTTTTTATTCGATTCACAAAAAAGCGTGTTTTTTAGTTTTTTTTTAAACTATAATTTATTTTTCATTTTTTAGTTCGATTTACAATAAAAGCCTGTTTTTTTTAGTTTTTAAAACTATCATTTATTCTTTTTTGAATCTATCCTTGAGTTTGGTATTTGGAGCCGGAATTATGTGGCTGCTGGAATTAGTCTTGCTCTTCAATGGATATTAATTAGTGGGTCTGAAGGGTATTTATTCTCTCCATTTACGGGGCCTCGGATGAGTCCCATATCGTTTTATTTCAAAGATTCCGTCTCTGTAGATACAGGTCTAATAAAAGTGTGTTAAGAAGAAATATTAAATGTCAATCATATTATCACCTTTTAAGCGTATTGCTATAATGTTAATTCGTATCATCACTTTTAAACATATTGCTTTATCAAAATAAAAAAAATATTTAGCAGTTAGAACATAAATGTATCACCTTTTAAACGTATTGCTATAATGTTAATTCGTATCATCACTTCTAAACGTATAAATATTTTTATAAAAATAAAAAATATTTAGCAATAGTAACATAAATTATTTTTATTCACATGCATGAGTCTTTTTTTTATTTCCATTTTTTCATATAAAGAACACTTTTTTTTTGTTTTATTTGTATTAACACAAATCTATTCGCGGTTTTAGGGTTGCTCCCTAATCTTTTAGTCACCAAATATGGAAATGGCACATTGTGACATAGCCATCTGTCGATAGCTATGACGTGGTGGATCCGCGTAAGTTAGAGGTGTGGGATTATCGGAAGGATGAGACATTTTATAATTCTTAATACAACTTTTATTAAGAATAACTTAAATTACTTATATATAATGAACAACTTATTTTAAGTGAGAATAAACCACAAAGTAGGCCGAATATTTAAGTCAGAACGCTCAACTAGATCACTTATCCTAAATATAATTGATTATCTGCCTAATCTAGCTTTCTATATTATATTATCGTTTAGAAAGTAACCTTCCTACCTTGGTTGAAGACTCATCTATTCTGCTACTTGTAGATAGATAGATGTACTCATGTACTATTACTCTTCCTTATAAATATTATTATCGAAGGTGGGCGTTTCCTTCTTCCTTGTGAGTAGGCCGTCTAACACTTGTTCCGAACTGTTCCACTCTAAGCTTTCTCTAAGATTGCCATCGCTCTCACCAAACTTTCTATCCTTTTAAAGTATATCTTATTTGCATTGTTGCTTTGTTTCTCTTCTTGGTATTGGGTTGGAAAAGTTTTGCCATTAATCGTGGCCGTCAAAGAACGTAGGAGTTATGTTAGAAGAAGAACGCGAGAGATGTCACAACATGAAATTAGTCGCCAAATCTGAAAATGGTTTATGCAATTAGCTGCGAAATCTGGAAACGGTATAATGAATTAGACGCCAAATCTCGAAATCCTAAAAATCCTTATTTTTGAAAATCCTGATCAGGACAATGAAACAAAATTATGAAATTATTGTATTGTCATCGGTCCTTGACAAGTATGCAAAATTTCGAATTAATCTGACCTTTTAAAGTGGGTAAAAATC
>BMAV01010829.1:68383-87049 GCA_019973955.1 Trichonephila inaurata madagascariensis | reverse complement strand
CACGCTTTTATAGTGAATCGAACTAAAAAGTAAAAAAATAATTCTTAATATAAGAATAAAATGATTAACGAGGAAATTAATGTCATCGTGGTAAAAGCGCGGTGTGCTTTGTACTACATTTTTACACTAACTCAGCATTTCGGAATAGAACAAGTAAGAAATTATGACAATTAATATAGAGCACCTTCACGCTTTTACCACAATGACATTAATTTTCTCGTTAATTATTTTATTCTTATATTAAGAATTATTTTTTTACTTTTTATTCGATTCACAAAAAAGCATGTTTTTTAGTTTTTTTTAAACTATAATTTATTTTTCATTTTTTAGTTCGATTTACAATAAAAAACTGTTTTTTTAGTTTTTAAAACTATCATTTATTCTTTTTTGAATCTATCCTTAAGTTTGGTATTTGGACCCGGAATTATGTGGCTGCTGGAATTAGTCTTGCTCTTCAATGGATACTAATTAGTGGGTCTGAAGGGTATTTATTCTCTCCGTTTACGGGGCCTCGGATGAGTCCCATATCGTTTTATTTCAAAGATTCCGTCTCTGTAGATACAGGTCTAATAAAAGTGTGTTAAGAAGAAATATTAAATGTCAATCATATTATCACCTTTTAAGCGTATTGCTATAATGCTAATTCATATCATCACTTTTAAACATATTGCTTTATCAAAATAAAAAAAAAATATTTAGCAGTTAGAACATAAATGTATCACCTTTTAAACGTATTACTATAATGTTAATTCGTATCATCACTTCTAAACGTATAAATATTTTTATAAAAATAAAAAATATTTAGCAAAAGTAACATAAATTATTTTTATTCACATGCACGAGTCTTTTTTTTATTTCCATTTTTTCACATAAAGAACACTTTTTTGTTTTATTTGTATTAACCACAAATCTATTCGCGGTTTTAGGGTTGCTCCCTAATCTTTTAGTCACCAAATATGGAAATGGCACATGAAATTAGTCGCCAAATCTGAAAATGGTTTATGCAATTAGTTGCCAAATCTGGAAACGGTATAATGAATTAGTCGCCAAATCTGGAAACGGTATAATGAATTAGTCGCCAAATCTCGAAATCCTAAAAATCCTTATTTTTGAAAATCCTGATCAGGACAATGAAACAAAATTATGAAATTATTGTATTGTCATCGGTCCTTGACAAGTGTGCAAAATTTCGAATTAATCTGACCTTTTAAAGTGGGTAAAAATCGAGTTCAAAGATTCCATTAGATACAAGTGAAACTTATAAAAGCGTGTTAAAAAATGTCGATAGAGAGCGCTTTAGACTTTGAAGTAACGAACAACTATTTTATACTTTTATCTTTTGTATCACATTAAATGTTTTCAAAAGCTTAGACTTAAACTTAAATTTAGAGCTCAATATCTGAATCGTTCGGGGTGGTTAAGTAACGCAAATTCAACTGCGTTCAGGAAGTGAAATTTGAGCCCCCCTCCTCTCCTGGACACGGTTCAGTTATTCACGATCTTGGATGATCGGTCGTAGACTAGGCAGCAACTACTACCCACTAAACGTAAAATAAACGAGAGAGGGATGACAAAATTAAATAAAAAAGTTATTCATAACAAACATGAGCAATTTCTCAGCACAAAATACCCGATTTGCATGCAAAGTGTAGTACACAAGGATTTAACAGAATGGTGCTAACTGCATGTAAGGATGTAAAGTGCTATAAAAGCTCTGGTTGTCTGCATTCATCGTGTTTTCATTTTTGACGGCTGTAGGGATGACCAGCTACATTAATCAAGAAATGGCCGATATCCATTTCATTAACGGCGTTGTGGATGGGAATGCCCTGGAGGCCCGGCGATTGTACGGGGAACGATTTCCTTCGAGACGCTTGCATTGGTGTCTCAGAGAAACCGGTTCTTTTGTTAGTAGGATGCACGACACAGGGCGTACCAGGAGTGCGAGGACACCGGAACTTGAAGAGTACGTGTTGCGTGAATTCGAGGAGCAACCGGAGACGAGCACGCGGACTGTATCCCCCGCCACAAATGTGAGCCACATGACGGTTTGGCGAGCGTTGGGAGCCGAAGGCCTTCGACCCTATCATACGCAGCGTGTGCAGGCCTTGAAAGCAACCGACCATCAACCACATGTCGATTTTTCAGGATGGTTCCTCTAACGATTGGCAGTGCAACTAAACTTTGCCGTACACGTGCTATTCAACGATGAATGCAGTTTCAGTCGGGAAGGCATTTTCAATGCGCACAATGCACACAACTGAACGTATATATATACACTAACCCACACGCTATCCATCCTCATTCATATCAACGGCGTTTTAGCGTTAATGTGTGGGCCGGAATTATCCATGATAATTTGATCGGGCCATACCTTCTGACAAGGCGCTTAGACGGCGGAACGTGTGTCTGGTTTTCCTACAAGAGGTGCTTCCAGTTCTACTGCAAAGTGTTCCAGCCAACATAAAGGCTCGTATGTGGTTCCAACATGACGGAACGCGTGCACATTTAAGCGCAGATGTGCGAAGTGCATTGAATACAGCCTATCCAGGACAATGGATTGGACGGGGTGGTCCGGTAAGCTGGCCGGCACGCTCGCCTGACCTCTCCTGCCTAGACTTCTTCCTCTGGGGCCATATGAAGAGTCTTGTTTGCCCAAGCCCCGTTGACTCCGACGAGGCCCTGGTTGCGAGGATTGCCGTCGTAGCAGGTGATATCCGGGAGATGCCCAGGGTATTTGCTAATGTTCGACAGTTCCTCCGCCGACGGTGTGAGGCCTGCATCCTTGCTGATGGGCGCTCTTTCAAGTAGATTTTGTGATTTCGCAAGAAAATCATGCCTGTACCGTTTTCTACGTGTCATCATTCATTCAACCTTCATTCATCAAATTGTTTCTTTTTATTTTGAGCGGAGAAATTGCTCATGTCTATTATGAATACATTTTTTAATTTTATCATTGAACTGGCGTTTATTTTACGTTTAGTGGGTAGTAGTTGCTGCCTAGTCTACGACAGATCTTCCAAGAGCGTGAATAACTGTACAGTGTCCTGGGGAGGAGGGGGTTTAAATTTCACCTCCTGAGCACAGTTGAGTTTGCGCTACTTAACCACCCACAACGATTCAGATTTTGAGCTCAAAAATTAAGTCTAAGCTTTTGAAAGAATTTAATGTGATACAAAAAATAACAATAAAAAATAATTGTTCCTTACTCCAAAGTCTAAAGCGCCCTCTATCGACATTTTTGGAGCTTTATCTAAGTTTATTTTTTAAGAAAATACTGACAAAAAGAATTTTTAGCGAAAACAGCTAACGAATCGACCCATTTTTCCCTTTATTATAATCATTTGAAATTTCGGACCTCAAACTTTAATGGCGCCTATCTCCTTCGGAACTCGTTTGGGACCCTAAGTTTCCAATTTAATATTCTTTATCTTGATGTGTACTATCACCCCTTTTAAAGTTTTGCCCAAGAGTTTAATACAACCTGTATATTCCTTGATTTATACCTAAGGAAAGTTCCTCGAAAAATCTTGCAAACTGAAATAGTGTAAAATGAAATACAGATTACATAAAAAGAGTTTCGGGCTCAAAATTCTTTTTTATACTCCAAGACTCTTCTTACACTGTACCGAGATTCATGGCTAAAAACCGCACAGCGCAGATAGCTCGGTCTCGTCACCATAGCATATTTTTCACGTCGGTAGGTTGGCTTCAATAGAAGTCTTCGTAAAGCAAAGAAGAAAGCAATAGAAGTCTTCGTTTATCGCAAATTTCAGCCAATAATTCCTACTTTTCTCTCGGATACTCCTAAATTTCAGCTAATCATCATCAGACTTTTTTTTCGGATACTGGAATATTCAAAGCTCCTGACGAATTCCATAAAATGACGGAACAGTTGGTTGTGGATTTGTCACTGCACAAGCGTCGATTTGCAAGCTTTGTTCTATGTCTAGATATCCTTGTTCTTTCACGATGTGAATCACCTTTCGTTCTTCATTTTATCTGGTTCTAAGCGCAGTGCACGTTTCAGCAAAGATATGACCAGCGTAAGCAGCGTACATTTAGTATAGGACCAACTAGCACAGTAGTGTAACGTACAACCCCCGCATTGCGGGGGGGGGGGCACAGGATTCAAGGAGGCGCAAAATCTGACGGATGCCAAATACATATCCTTTGTAAGATCCGACTTGGGGCCCCAAACCAGACTTTATAGGGGAGCCCTAATATTCTTCGTTACGCCGCTGAACTAGCTGTACGTAAGCCTTCAATTTGCCTCCGCGTAAAATCGTTTAATTGACAGAACGTCCTTTGGTGTTGTCTCTCATCCAGACAACTATTACTCCACTCATGTCTTACGCGGAACGTAGAACTTCCCGTAAGTCTGGACTCTCTAGGAAGCAGAAAAAGAATAGCAACTGTTGAATCATCTGTCGTTTCCTTCCCTTTTATCCCGCTATGTATAACTCCGTGACTAACTCGTAATTCAAATAATATGGGCTTGTTCATGTGCGTACTCCTAGAAATATGCATATTTATACGACCGAATCTTCATGGCATTGCATTTTTTATATCGGTCAGTGTAATTACCCCTCATATTGACGCTATTATATTGTTGAAGATCATTTTATTATCTTTATGAAAGATTTGAGCCTTACTTTGAAGAACTGTTTTATTAGGTTCTTAGCTAATTGAAAAAATGAATAGATCTTAATTGGTAAAAGTTTTTCCCGCGGGGTAATAAATTGTAATTTCTATATAAAATCATTTTTTCCTCTTTTAATTATGATCCAAATTTTACCTTACTTTTGAAACATATTAAATATCCTTAAAAATTATTGATACATACATATATATTGGAATTCATTAAATTTAAAAAAGTCTCTTATTAATTTTTTTTTCGAATTTTAATTTCAGTACTGAACAAAAAAATTGTACTCTAAAGAACAGATTTTATTAAAATTTTTATGCATTATTTTCAAAAAGTATTTTTTCTTACTTTAAACTAAGCTTTAACTTTATTCTGAACAAATATCAAAAAGTCTCATTCTATAGGCTCGTTATAGATCAATTTTGGTTCCAGTCATTTGATATAGCCTTGCATGCCACTTAAAGAACAATAGAATTAGCTGATTTCGCTATTCTCACTATTTTTCCTCTCCATGTGAATTGCTGATGAGTTGATTTTCTCCTGAAAGTCTTCCACGCGCGCGAATGAAGTAACTGTCTGTGACAGTAAGTAAAACCTTCCGTTAGTCACGATAATATTGAATGAAAATAAGCTCTGGGTTGTATTTTAAACCACACGACTTTTATTCTTTTCTCAATAACATTAGTTAAATGTTTTCTTGGAAATGATTTTATTTGTTCGGCATGACACGTAATGCGTTTTTCCCCAGATATTTCTCTTGAGGTTGTGTGTCTTCGTTTATTGTTTTAAATATAATAATAAAAAAAAAAAATAAAAAAAACCGACAGTACACACCCAAGCAAGAAATATGTATACTGCTAATACTAACATAACACATGCATTATAGAGCTTATAATACAATATACCTAGAGAGAGAGAGAAACATAGAAATATTTAGAAACGTACAATAAATATTCGCAATTTTGACTTTAACGTATAAAATAAAATCTAGCTAGCAATTTAAATTTAGAAAACGAAATGTGGAACGTATACACCGAAAACAGAAACGGTTCTACTAAAAATGACTAGTATATTAAAATATTATGCTCTTTATGTGATAATGAAGCTAAAATTTTTATTGGGGCATTTTTCTATCCAAAAATGTGTTTTCAGTGCATATATATTAGACGATTTCAAGGGAATTAAAACATTTTAATAGGGCAATCTTTATCTTGTTGCAGCCGTTGAAAGGATAAGGAAACATTTTGGCATTTTAGTTTAGATTTACATTTTATTTGACTAAAACACATAAAACTAAAATGAAACACAACACAAACAAGACAAAGGACAAAAGTGTTCTTTTTCCGTTCCGAAGATCTGAACTCTTTTATAGCTCCCATAATCAGAAGCTTTGAGAATCATGTGATTTCCGTTTATAAATACCGTGATTAGTCAGAATTAGTGGATGATGTAATATTGTATCATTTTGAAAAGTGCGAACGTGGCAGCTTTTGAAAAGATAAAACTGTAGTTAAAAGAATATTTCCTGTTAGGCGGGCAAACTAAAAAAAATTATCACGCGATGTCTTGGAGGGCTCAATGAAACACACACACACACACACACACAAGCTTTGATTCCACTGACATCTGGGCAAGAAACCGTTGGGGGTGATCCTGATCCTGGCATGCTTAGGTGGGGATGCATTATAATGATTAGTGGCGTAACGGAGAATATTAGGGAGGGGGCCCTGTGCAAAGTCGGGTTTGAGCCCCAAATCGGATCCTACAAAGAACTGGAAAACCGTAAGATAACTTGGGTTTTGGTACCCCTAGATGCGGGGGTTGTGGGGATGTTCGTTACGCCACTGATAATGAACAGATGGACGAAACTCCACATTTTTGGAAGGAGCTCACTTACCATACATCATTATTGTGTGATAAAGTTATTCTTCCCTTCTTAGTTTAGGGGTGCCATTGGTTCAAACTTTGTTTTTATAGACGCTCAATCACACAGGTTCCACGCTGTTTAGGAGTTTTTAAAAAGTGAAAAATTTTATAAAATAGATTGGTCACTGTGCTTCCTTGATTTAAATCTCATTGAACATATGTCGGATTCCTTGGGTAGACGTCTAGCGGTATGATCGTATCCTCCGGAGAAAACCAGACAACACAGATGTTCATTCAGGAATGGGAACCCTTACCTCAAGAACTGTTGGACAATTTGGTGTTTAGTACGAACATGAGTAGTCATACAATTATCACAGTTAAAGCAGTCCATATACCTAAGAGAATTTATTTTTCTGCTTTCCCTCTGAGTAAGACAGAGGGTTACTAAAACATTCTGTCAATAAAGCTTTTTTCTGCTTTGTTCCGCACTATATTAATTTTTATTGCTACTATATACCTTCTCCCTTTAAGTTTTACTTTGTACCTTTGCTGTATGAATTTCATGTTTCCAAGTTCGATTTTTGCGAAATTATGAGAAAAACAGAAAAGTTGCTTAAATTTCACACACTAGTGTATTAAAAAATAATTAAGAAATGTTCGTAATTGTTAAGCTCTTTTATAACAGCTGGCATTCCAAATTTACAAGGTAACCTAATAACTCGACGAATCTCCTCATTATGGATGTTATTTAAAAGAAATGAGAAAGAGAAATAAAAGAGCTTTATTCAGCTCTAATTGGTGCAATAGGGCAGGCAATTAAGAATATTTTTAACGCAATTAATATTCATTTAAGTCAACGTACAGACACGAATATTTTTATTCTCGTTGAGCAAATGATGAAACATACATCATGTTACTGTTTTAAACAGTACTGATACAGAAAGGGATTGACTGAATCCGCAGTTTTTTCAATGAATCAACTGCATATCCGATTACTTCTTAATAAGCCACTCTATGACGTTGCTAAATATGTATACCATATCAAATGATTATTATGTCATGGATAATTTAAACATGCAAATTTTTAAAAAAAGGATTTTTTTGTAAGTTAAAAAATCTAATTTAAATTTTGATTCAATGCAATTAGAAGTGTTTAACTGTTTTAGATTTTCAGATAAAACTTTCTAACCATTTAGAAACCGGATTGAATTCTTTTTGCGCTTCGTTATGATTGTGATAGGCATACTACATCCTGCGAGAGACAGATGTTGCCACCCCAGACGCTCTATCCTGTCGTAAATTTTAAAATAATACTAATAAAGTTTTCAACTTTAATGTGTGTGTTTAATCCACTTTTATAATCACATCACGTGTACTGCTTTTTACAAATGGGAAAATTGATATAGATATTTGAATGTTTTTTTCAAATGCAACATATATTTATGAGAATTTATATAGAAATTGATTTAAAAACCTTTGAATGTGTGTAGGCTAAAATGGAATTTTCCCTAATAAATATTCATACAAATATTAAAATATACTTAGTTTTCTTTGTATTTGAGTATAAAAATTGAAAGAAAAAAAAACATGCTCTAGTATTAAGAATTTTTTTTTTTAAAAAAAATATTATATTTTTAAAGTTTTTATTTCGTTTTATAATAAATTAAATTGATCTTCAAAAAGATTTTCATTTTTATCCATTCCTAAAAGGGTTATGGTCTCATTATGAAGTAAAAGACCTGTTACAAGAATTTGTTAAGCATTACTTTTTTTTTTTGACAGGACGAATAATTTTTTTTATACATGCTTCGTTCCATCATACAATTAAAAAAAACTAACCCTTTGTTGATCGGTATCGCATGTCACACGTGCTCGACTTTTTTTTTTTTTTTGCCCCCGTGTGGTTGGTGTCGCATGCCGTGCGACTAAGAGACAAAATGTATTATTGATGATGAAAATAATGATGACACGCAGGGTGCAGGGACTTCTTAAGACTCTGTGAGGCCATGGACCTAGAAAAATCTTTTTTTTGAGTCCCTGGGGCCCCTATGCAAAAGTAGGCCCTACCTGAGATCTTTAAAAGTAGACAGTATATAGTATGCATTATCAAATACATACTCGTTCAAACGGAAATTTGATACAAATAAATGTTCACGACTCACTATCTCAAAAACCTAGGCACAAACTGGCTCGACCTATGGCCGCATTTCGATTAAATGAGTTGAATGATTGTTTTTGGTATTAGGTCTAGGCCTAGACATGGACAGCGGTCATCACATCATAATAGTCTTACCACTTTTGCCAGTTGACATGCAGTTTGAAATTCTCTGTTTTTCGGAGAATGCGTACGGGAACAGTATTTGACCATTAAAATTATCCGAATCATGATCTTATTAAGACAGAGCCGAAAACAAAACGTGGTACCCACCGAGGGCGAGATCCTGGAACCGGGCCCAGTTGGACCATACCTTGAGACGTCCCTGGCAGTGTGATATCTGTTGGAACTTATATTAAGAAAAGTTATTCAGATGTTTTTGATATTCGTAACTAAGTTTTTTTTTGGTTAAGTAAGTAATTAAAAGAATCTGCTATAAAATTTGCCATAATAAATGCTGCCCTTTAATATGGTTTTTAGGCTCTAATGTCGAAAAAAAAATGTAATGCTGTTTCACAGTAAAGTTGTTAGCCCTTTTTCAGAACAGTTTCTTACATGTTTTTAATAATAACTATTATGCAGATATTTATCATACATAAATACCTCAAAATAGTATATTTGATAAATATAGTACCGGAATGTATGTTTTTGAATTTAAAATCTGGGCTCATTGTGCACTGGAAATTGGAGATGAGTGAACGGGATAGTGCATGTGGGACCACCAGTAAGGTATAAAAAACTGCTTACTGAGAAAAATATTTTGCATTTTCGAATTCAGGATAGAACATATATTGATTTCAAGGAAAAAAAAAGAGCTTTTTTTTTTAAATTGGAACTTTGAACAAAAATCTGATCAAAACCGAATTAAGAAAACTCGGATGTCGTAATTAAAATTTTCCCAATTCGGTATCGAATCAATTCCCAAACAAAAACTACAATACCAGCTAATAAGACCGAGAAGCTGCTATCCTTGATAAATTTTATTAAGAAAAAGGCCATTAGTAACGTTAGTAACTAGTGTAGAACATCTAGAAGAGAGTCACAAGACTCGATTGAATTTCTCCAACGCAATTAACCTAACACCTGCCAATACAAAAGAACTTATAACCGAGCTTAAAAATAGAAAGAAAAACGAAAAGACGCGGTTAATGATCAAGATAACGCATCTTGATTTACATCCTAAAATATAATAAACTGGGGTTGTTATCAAAAATTCTTTCTTTATGAATCTCGTGATCTGTTCGGGGCGAAGCAACGAACGCTACTTTTTTTTTTTTTAATCTGCAGACTTACTTTCCTTGGTGGGTCGCAGCTGTTCTTTCGATGTATCACGTGGTTTCACACCCTCGTGATTCGCCTGAGCTCTTCTTTTTTTCTTCAACTTCGTAGATAATTTTAATACAGTCTGCCTTTTATGGGAATTAAGCCACTGAATAGGTTTTGTCTCAAACAAAAACAGTGTTGATCACGCGGTTCGAATGTGACTGAAGATACTACATTATTTTTTATTCGGAAACAAAGGAAAGAGGCAGTTATGTAAAATGGTCACACTTGTTCGATTTCTTTTGAGAGCTTTCTGTTGCATAACACAAGGATACAATATGGCTGCCTATTTACATAATGGGTCAATGGAAGGCACTCTTGGCAATGCGTGATGAGTTTTATTTGTGTTAGTTTGAACTGTTATGTAAAATGTCATTAAATTTTACCGTAAAGCAGAACGAGAGAAGTACAATATAAATATATCTAAATTTTGGTTTATTCTTTTGTGGTTGAATTCTAGAATAACCGGAGTTAATTATCGGTTGCTTCTTTTATTTGCCCTTTTCGTAAAATCATTTTAGAATATTCTGTTGCTTAGGAAGACTACTGTTCTTAAAATTTCTATGAAACAAAATAATAAAGCAAGGCTTCAACAAAGGAGCAAAAACATATTTTTATATATCGTATTTATTCGAATATAACAATAAGTCGCTCTTCTTTTCCAATATTGATGCTACTGAAAATCAGATGCTGATTAGAATAGAAGGCGAGAAAATTTAACACGATATTCTGACGATTGGAGCAATTATAGGTTCAACGTTTGAATAAAAAAGATTTTAATATTGATTGAATAAATTAATCAATCACTTCTTATTAGTTCTCTTAATTTTTTTTAAATTTCATAAATATCGGATGCCGATATAAACCTTTTTACACAATTTTTTTATTTTTTCACAAATATGTTTAGAATCTAGGCTGCAGCTGAGAATCGAGGGCGGTTTGGATTTGAGTAAATACTGTAAACATTTTCAGGATTTCTATCATCGATTATAAAATGAACAATTCTGATTTTCTATCGCACAGATACAAATATCGTGCAAAAACTTAGAATAAACTTAAAAATTTCTAATTTTGATACTTAAATTAGAATTATATATACAAAATATGTATTAATTAGTTTCAATTTTGCGACATTTTTTCAGCAAAAACCGTCATAAATTAAAAATATATAATACTACATAAATATTACGAGTATTAATTCAATTGCTGTTCTTTGCAAAACAATATATATTAAAAACTCCATTTAAGAAATTGCTCTTAGTTCACTAAATACTTCGATTTTCCAATCTAGCAGAGAAATGTATCTTTAAATAATTTTAATAATCTATGAGCTTTACCAATTCTAAACTTTATATCACATATTTTAATGTTATTAAATTGTATGACATTTTTTTTTCTGTTCGTAAATATAATGTTATCAGTTGTTTAGTGAGATATCGGGAGTTATATCACACATTATTCATTTCAAAATTTAGCTGTCTGAGCTTTTCCACGAAAATGGACAAGCCTTTTGAAATTATTAAATAAAAGAGCGTTAAATACAAACTTTCTCTCTCTTTTCAAGTTACAGCAATAATATCTGCTTTATTCATTTATTACATGAAATTCTCCCCGATTTCTTCTTTTTATCCCCATAGGGTCTTTCAATCATGACATCTAACTTACATTCACCAAATTTATATTTCTGAAGATTTTTCTAATGAAACATTTTCAAAAATTATTAAGTACACCATGTAAGCGAGGAGATAAAGTTGTGGACTTAACAGGAATCATATATTCGATAAACCAATGGATTTTATCAAATATATACTGAAGAGTGCGATCAATGATATTCTTCAAGTATGCTATTCCAGACAGTTAACACTTATGCCACTAAAAATTATTTAGTTGTTCGAAAGAGTGTGTGTGTGTGACAGGAAGAGGGGAAGAGCACAATTTCCTCATAACATTTGTCTGTAATCTAAAACGTCATCTGTTCATCTCCAAACTGAGGTAAAGTTGATTTTTAAGCATAGAAAGAAATAATTTTATACGATATCTATCGTATATTTCCGAATATAAGCCAAGAATTTTTGGAACTTTTTAAAAGTGAAAGTAAGATGGTCAGCTTATATATGAATATCTAGGAGAAGCAGTATATTTAACATTTTCCATCTGCCATGAGCAAGAGATTTCAATCTCTTAGCTTTTTCTACTTATATTTTTTTTAAAAAAAGGGGAGGGGAGAATTACATGAATCCTTTAAAGTCAGGGCCAGAATCCGAGTTTCTGAGTAGTTGGTAAGATTCACATAAACTCATTGGGATGTCTGAATGTGTGAAATCATCAATTAGCAGTTTTTTGTCCTGGGCATGAAACATAGATCGACGATCATGTGCCGTATACGAATTTCTCTTCCATTCATTTTCCAAGCCAAATAAATAATAGAGCAGAAAATATGACAAACACAGATATCGTTCAAAGATACAAATGAATGTAAAGCACACGTGTAAGCTTCAAATAGAATTATCAGAAATAAAACTACTATTTCTGGAGTTTTATTTTATGCCATTTTCATTGCAAAATATTCTACACATTTTACCCACTTAAAAATAATTTAGTTCTCATGATGACATGTTTGAAAATAGCAGAAACTTCTTTTTTTTCCAGTTCAGTTTATATATCAGTTTCGAATTTTGACTCAATTTCTTAAAACAAAAACGCACTCTTGGCTAGTGCAGCTTATATCGAGAAATGTACGATACATACTCATTGCCATAAAAATTTGCGCACCTAGAAAAAGTGGTCAAAATGAAGCGAAATTTTATGTATGTAAGTACTGCTTTGGTATAAGTAAGTGATTAGAAAATCAAAGAAAAAGGATCATTTATTGTAGAAAAAAGAACAAATGAACTGAAGTTTTAGTACTCTGTTGGACCCACTTTAGCATGGATGCACGATGCCATGCGAGCGGGCATTGAGGCATACAAGTTCCGTATAATGTCCTGAGACACCTCGTTCCACAGTTGCTGTAAACGCGCCTCTAGTTCGACGAAACTCGTAGGCTGTCCAACTTGCCGTCCCAAATGATCCCAGATAGGCTCGATTGGTGACAAATCTGGGGATCGATCAGGTCAAGAAAGGGTGGTAATGTGGTGGAGGCAGTCTTGCGACATCTTTGCTGAGTGTGGCTGAGCATTTTCCTGTTGAAAAATGGTCTCTGGGAGCCTTGCCATGAGTGGCAACACATGTGGCTGAAGGATGTCATGGACGTACCGCTGGGCTGTCATTGTCTCATGGATCAATATTAGGGGTGACCATGTGTCGTAAGCAATAGCAACTCATGCCATCACACCAACTGTGGAAGCGGTGTGTCGCTGTAAAGCGAAGGCAGGATTGAGGCGTTCACCACGAGGCCTCTAGACACGAACAATGTCATCACTGCTCAAATTGAATCTAGATTCGTCGTTGAAGACGGCTTGGTTCCATTTCGTTGTAGTCCAATCCTGTCGTGCGGGATACTACTCCAAACGGAGGTGTCAATGGGTGGGTGTCACTGGCAGCACACTTAATGGGTGCCGTGATACCAGATGTCCTTCATCCAGGCGCCTTTCGATGGTTCGGGATGACACAGGGGCCCTTAGTAAAGGTTGTGCTTGTATCTGGACAGCGATCAATGAGGAAGTTGGCTCTACCCGTGCGTGTCATACGATGTGACGGTCTTTTTGACGACTGGTCTGTCGAGGTCACCTTGAGCCTTGTCGCCGTGTAAATCACGTCTCTTCTGTCCACTGGTCCATCCTCAGATTCAAATCAGAATGGTCTACTTGACGACCTACTCGCCGAGCTGACCACCAAACTTCCATCATCCCGATGATTCTTCCCCTCTCGAACTCTGACAGCTGTTCATATTGTCTTCGATGGTGGCGTAACGACATGTCTACCTCAGAGTGTCTTTGCTTTTTGCTTTCTCTCAAACAAGCTCTGCTTACATGTTTTATACTCCAAGGAGATCGAAATTTAACTCCCTCTGGTGGCATTACGCAATGCGCAATCACGCTGCATTTTGAATCATTTGCATATCTTCCCGACATGTACCTTTATGGCAAGTTTCGCTACGTTCCCGCAGTTATTTCTTGGTGCGCAAATTTTGATGGCACAATGAGTGTACATAAACAGATAGATACATTTGTGTGAAGTACAAAATTATATGTGTGTGTATGTATGAAAAAATGCACTTGTTTGCAAAATTATTTATTTCTTGAAATAAATTTGACAATAAGAAAAATACGATATTTAATTGGATTGAAGGCAGATAAATAAAACTTCTGTTTTTCGTTGGATGAATACTGTTCTTTGAGAATTCTCTTTGAAGGATAAAAAAAAACAACAACTAGGGGTGAGTAGTAGGATCAAATTCAAGTGATAAGATATACTTATCAGACCAATTATTTCTCTCTTCTTTTTTGTATTTTCAGTGTTCGTAATCAAAATTTTTATACATTATTATTCTAAATAAACTAAAATTTTATTAATTTTCACAATTACAAGACACAGCGTGATATTTATTTTATTATTTACATAGATTTCTGACAACATATAATTTTGCTTGATACACCCATTACAAAACTGGTAGTAAGAAGCAAAGTATTAAGTAGTTAATATTTTAAAAACGTAAAAAAAAAAAAACATACCGTAAAATATATCCAGCGTGTAATGCGCACTTTTAACACAATAAAATAAGATCGAAATTCAAGGGTACGCGTTATACGCCGGGTATGAAAATGAAAGGTCTAAAAATAAGAAAAAAGAGATGAGCACAAAAAAAAGTTTGACTTCTACTTACATCGAAATATGTTTATTTGAAAGAAATGAGACATTCCTTATGAACTTAAAGGGTTGTAATTCAAGAAATATACTATTTTTTCTAAAGCTTTTGGGAAAATACCTTGAATAAATGGCTTCAAAACATAACCGTATTGCATACGTACATTTTAGGATTCTTTGTAAGAAGTAGGTGTACGTTATACTGCGAATATACCTAAAAATAAAAAAATGCAGCTTGAAAGTATAAGTATGCGTTATACGCCGGTGCGCGCTATACGCCAGATTTTATGGTACATCTTTTATCTGCAAGATGCTTTGAAGTTTTGAATCACATCTTTTCTTCAAAACTACGTAAAATATCGGAATTATACTACACATTTCCATTCCGTACGAAACATGATCGTGTAGGCTCCGCAGAAAGAGGAATTTAAATGTGTAAAGTTTTTAAACTAACAGCAAAAACTTTTCATTACCCCAAAATCTTTTTTTAAAGGATAATGTGTACTCCACATCGATATTTTGAATGAATTTATACCTATTTATGCTTTTCCTATAAAAATTCTGTATCTTTTTAAATTACAATAAACAGAATGTAATACTTACGGGAAATTATGCTAATTATTAGATAAAACCTTGGTTTTGAAATTACATAACGTAAAACATTTGCATCAGAACAAATACATGAATTATGCAAGTTTCTGGAAGGCCATTTTTTTTCTAAAAGTTTTATTGCTTAATATTAAGGGGACGGTTGACCATTAAAACTAATTTCTTAAATTGTTAGCTTAATTAGATGAAAATGGAATTAATATAGTTAATGATGATTATATTTCACAATTTAAATTTATTTAAAAAAAACTATTATGAACTGATTTTTTTTAAAAAACTTAATTTTTTTAAAATTATTTTTTAAAAATGCTTTAATATACGTACATAATTTTTGTTTTACATATAGATGAACTACAACATAATATGTAATGCATGAATGTTTTACAAATTCAGAATAAAATTTGATGAAAAAAGATAAATTTTCTATACTATATGAAATATTTCACCAATTATCACGCATTCAAGGTATTCAAAACGACACAAAATAGGATCCATTAATTTTTTTAGAAAATTACAGCACAAATTTGTAAATTATATCATTTTGCATAAGATGTTAAAATTTCAAAGAGATATGACGTAATTTGAAAAGCAAGATGAATTTTACGTAACAATGAAAAGGGAAAATTCACGAACTAAGAAAAGTGCATTTTAAACATCTATTTGAGTAAAATAAATTTTAAAAAAAGCAGTAATTATTAATCAAAATAACAAAATTCTTTTCCAGAATTATCCTATAAAATAAAAGGAATATATTATTAGTATATAAAAAAAAAAAAAAAATCAAAAACGCAATTTTGACAAAAATTTGACTTTGTGAAGGTCCACTATAACATTTTCCGTTCGAAAACACGTAACGAGTGCGTTTTTTTTTGGTATCAAACAATAATTGATTTACAGTTATATAATGTCTACTTTATTAATAAAACAATTGATAATCAATAGATACGGAAATGAATAATTTAAATGTGTGACCTAGATAACGATAATATACAAGTGGAGTGATTACTTCTTTTGAAAAGGGTAGAGGAAAACAGTTGCGCAATCGCATCATACCTCGAATCCAGCTAATTTATATAACAGGACTTTAAACCAAAGCCCTCGACAAAACAAGAATTACTGAGTCATGTGAAGAAAAACCTCGTGACTTCGCAAACTTGAAAGTCTACGTCTACTTTGAAAAGTGACTTTTTTGAGCACTTCATTAATAATGCACCTTTTTTTATGCATCGTGCAAGATGTATCCGTCAGAATCAATTCCAAGCCGCATCTGTCACGGTACTTTAAAAACATGCGCAAGAAAAAAAAGGAAAACCGAGAAGTTCATTTTTTTTCATGGAAGAAAAAAGGAAAAATGTGGATTTTCAAATTTTATTATATAAGAAAATAATGAGTTAATATATATACAGTGAAAATCGGTTGACACTAAACTAAGGGGATTGAAATATTTCTTCCAGTTAAAAGAATTTCACATTAAAGGATATTCCAAAAAAATAAAGAAATGCACATAATTTTGTAAAAATTTAATAAGTTTTTTTTTTTCACCATAAATGATTTTCTTCGAAGAATTAATCTCTACTTTTTCTCATGATGTCGTCGTTTCAATTCAATTACTTTTTTTAAGTAACGAGAAAATTGAATTTTATAGTCATGCAACTGTAATTTTTTTTATCCTACAAAAACTGTATGATCGTAGTAGTTGAGTCTTCATGGTTGCGAACTCGTGGATGGTTTTGCTTCTGTAAAGTCACTGAAGGTGCACCGTGTAGGGAAGGGATAGCGAACCAATGGCACGCGACACAATATTTTGGGCACGCCACCGATCAAAACGGTTAGCATTTTAATTCAAAATAACAAAGTTCAATATGAATTATTACAAAAAAACGCGAGTGATCGGTCGCACTTTTCAAAGAGAATTTCTGAATTCAAAGAATTATCGGAAAGGCTCAAGTTTTTTTTATGTACCCTGATGCAATTTCATTTAATAAGCTGAACTTATCCCAATTCTCTTGGTTGGAAATTGAAAAATTTGAAATGCAACTGATTGTGTGTGGTTTCCAGTCTAATTTAATATGGCTTCAAAATTTGTTGAAAAAAAAGGAGAAAGTTGGAATTGTTTGAAACAGAAAGATTAACAAGCAATATAAGTAAAAATGCTAATAATGAAATTTTAGAAAGATGGAATTATAGATTCCAGATACATTTAACTGTTTGAAAAAACTGGATCTCATGATATTTTAGCTATATTTTCATCTACCTGCGCCTGCGAGTCATTATTTTCAGAGCGTGCAGAAATTATTCGTTCAGATTAACATTAAAGACTCGCTTAGAAACCTTTTGGTAGATGACTCCAATTCAGCATGCATTTTGATAAAAGTAATATCTTACAATCCAAATATAAGTTATTTTTCATCTAATCTGCAACAACAGAAATCACTCGAATGTTACTTTAATATGAATTACATGTTTAACCTATTATCTACCGACGGTACTTATAAGTATCACTCACTTTAAAATTGCATACAATGATCATTTTTACGAATACTTTGACCATACTTAGCAGGAATATTCTTTAAAATCCACACTTCCAAGATACATGGCAGCACGGGTTCTATGATGAGTATTTCAGCGGGGAAGGTGAATAGTTTTATAGCAGAAATTGCGTTTTCAGCTGACGATGCTTTCAGCGGATTGTGAAGATAGTCATTTTTGTTCCGAAAACGTAGTTAATGTCAAAAGGTAAGTGTCTTATTTTTTTTAATGTTGTGGAAGACCTTAGAAAACGATTTGAGTATTTATTTTAAGTGAACAGAGTATATAAATTATTTTACAGTTGAATATATTTAATTAATTAATTAGCTCTAACGAATTAAATTTTTCAAAGTTGAGTACTCTTTGTTTATGTATATCCCTTAATTTTCAATGTAGTGATTAAAAAAAAATATTGCATGAAAAAAACTGTAGAAATTCATAATGCGGTAGATAAAGGGTTAACTAAAACATTTACTACTATAAAGTACAAAAATGTACTTTTTCGAAATAAAGAGTTTTGAGAGTTGTTAGTATTTAGCTCATTGAACATTTATTTAGAAAAAATGGCACGCTGATCCATAAAGGTTCGCCACCCCTGGTGTAGGAAGTGGTTGATGCACGTTAAATCTGCAGAGACTCAAAGTTGTAATGGGTTCTCTTTTCGCGCCTTCAACTAATCCTCTAGGAGAAATACTTTTCAGATATTGTTTGATTGGACAACCTCTTTCTG
>BMAV01010829.1:52933-67983 GCA_019973955.1 Trichonephila inaurata madagascariensis | reverse complement strand
TGATCTTTTCCTTTACCAAAGATAGTAAACCCCTTGGGAAAAGGAAAAGATCACTAGGGTACCTCGGGATTGTGACACCCGTACCCACCTAAAGAAGGTGAGCCCCCTGAGGGGAATAAGCAATCAAACAACCCACGACAATGATTAAATTTTTGGTAGGAAAAATATTTCTAACATTCGTATATTATTTTCTGCGTTTTCTTCAGATACCATTCATGATTTCATTGCAAATCCCTTTTTATTAGGAATAAAAGAATCCTATTGTATTATATTCTTATTCATTACTATAAATTCATTTTGAAATTTATACGTAATACAAGCACGAAAAAGTTTTAAGAGTTCAACAGTAGATTTTTAGTAGTTAAAAAAAAGCTTTTTTTTTCAATAATGATGCATCTGATGCAGAATATAGAGCTATAACAAATTAAATCTATAATGAGAGTAACACGTGGCTCAAATATTCAGATTCAATTTTAAAAATCTTGCAGTTTTGATGCATATTTTTCTTCTCTTATTTGTCGGCAAAATTGTATCACTCGATTGAATTAGATTGATTTTAAATTAACGACATTCTCTAGAATAACACGAAAGTTACTAGAAACAGACGCCACAATTCTGAACTACGTCAAACGATGTGGCCGTCACCTGATCTGGTACCTCATTCCTTTTACTCCTCCCCACCATGATTACGCCACCTGACTGATTGTAAATTCAGTCTTAGGATGGAATTTTTGAGATCAGCAGGTGTTATGGCACCAAGACTTCCTTATTTGTATGTGCTATTTAGTAAATCAATGGATGTTTCTACAAAATCAGATTGCAAGACAAAAAAAAATCTAAAAACAAGTCAATAAAAATGAGGAAAAAATGTTGCTGCTATTATATATATGTACACCACTGGCGTGACGTTTGAGAAAAATAATGGTAGCGAGAAATTTGGGAGTTTAAATAGTTGGTTTATTTACGTCACAGCTATTAATTACGGTATATACATTGAATTTATTAAAAATGTTGGTTAGATCATTAGAGTCCAGAATTTGATGCTTGTGAGGAAGGAGACAATGCACCGTTCTCTGCAGAGTTTTTCAACGGACTTCCTCTGCCCTCTCTAGGCTCTCTGGATGGAGAGGCGGTCAACCCTTTACCCTCGAATAACATCCGGCTAGTGGGTGGCGTGAAATTTTTTTACGGTGTCAAAGGTTGCCGGGGCAGTGTCAGAAGACAAGACCTTGCAATATTTTAAGAGTGCACGAGTGCATAGAAACGTGGTTATCCTATCCACAAAAAGATACCGACTTTTCAGCTGTGGGACGCGAAAACGTCATAATGTAAATTAAAAGTGCAGCATCAGGAAGGAAAGCAAGTAGCGCAATTATTGTACATTTGCAACATGGAACTAAGAAAGCACGATTATAGAAATTTGTAGGTAATTTGTGTGTGTAGGTATGCAGGGTCCAATATTAGTACACATAGTTGCTACCTCTGGCTTATAAAACTGCTCGAACCCGGTTAGACATTTTAGGACAGATGCGGGCAAGCCACTCCATGCTGCTTCAAGTCACTTCATCACTCGTAGAGGGTTGGAGAGAGGTATCAGCCTACTCTCTCAACCATGCGGGGCCAGATGTTTTCGAAGAGTGAGAAATGGGGAACGTGTCAGTCACGGAAACAGTCGAGCACCCTCTGTGTCAAGATTAGCCCTGACATGGCGAGCAGCATGCGGTCTTGCACTGTCTCGTTGAAAGATGACGTCTCCGAGGTTTCGAATATAAGGTACAGTCACTAGACTGGAGATTTGAGAAAGGTAATACCAGCTTTTCAATTAACGCTGTAGTTGTGTTAAGTACCCAGTAGTAGCTCTTACCATCACACCAGGTCTAGGGCCCTTATGGCAATATTGGTGGAGTAACGTACTCCTCTGCATTACGGGGGCCCAGGATTCTAGGGGGAGAAAGACATATGTTGTAGTATGGCTTTGCTATCTTTTGCAAGATCCGGCATGGGGCCTAAAACCTAAATTTGCAGGAGGGGGGGGCTTAATATTTACCGTTACGCCATTGCGGTAGGCACACCATTGTCAACACGCATCCTTATACTGCGGTGTCAAGGGAAACCCTATTAATGTTCTCCATGCTGAAATTCCATGGTGTTCCAGACATCATTGCATTTATCGTGCGAATATTTGTCTAGCTGTAAACAAGCCTAGTTTTTGACTCAAGATCCGTGATGTGGCTATACGAGTCTGCTAGTCCAACATGACAACATGTGTGTTCTCTCCGTTTGTTAGTGGCGGTATGCCGTTGAGATCCAGCATGGTGCTCAGTATAACCCTTTTCTTCCCATTTATTCCATACATGCATAACAATTGTTGGATTCCGATCGATGCAAATAAAAGTTTCGTGATGTAATAAACCACCCAATCCCATCACTATCGATTTCCGGAGCAGGCTAGTAGACATTTCTCTTTTTTTATACGAGGCATAACACAATTTTCTCATAAACAAACAACATTCAAATGTGATTTTCGATTTAGAAACCCGTGTGACGTTTGAGAAAAAAAAAGGTATCGTGAGAGTTATGAATTTAAATATTTGGTTTATATTTACGTCGCAGCTATTCAGTATATATAAATATACATTGAAGTTATTCAAAATAATGCTTATTTCATTAGGGTTCAGAGTATGGTATTTGTGAGAGAGGAGGCAACACAACCGTTCTCCTTTGGTGTTTTCAACGGACTTCCTCTGCCCTCTCCAGGGTCTTGGGAGGGGAGCAGGAACCTCTTTATCCTCGAATTACATTCGGCTCGTGGACGGAGTGAGTTTTTCTCACGGTCAAAGGTTGACGAGGTGATGACAGAAGACAGGACCTCACAATATTTAAGAGTGCACGTGTGCTTAGGAACGCGGTTGTCCTATCCACAAAAAGAAGCCGACTTTTCAGTTTATATCCGCCTTACCCTTTTATACCGAAAATGAGATGCGTTTGTTCTTTCTGTGTTGTTCGATTGCGCTTAAATGTTTAATTTTGCACGTATCCCAACACCGTTCTAACATATGTCCAGCACGTTCATGCGAATTTTACGTTTGTACCATCTCTCCTTTTCTCATGGTGATATAAGTATATAGTATTTGTCAAAGCGAAATTTAGTCATATTTATTTTTGACTTATCTTTTCCTTTTTGGTTTAACCAAAACAACGAAATTCTATTTGGGTTCAGTTTGTTAAAGAGCTTTATCTTGGAAATGCACTAACCTGTTCAAATAACACAACTAACACCTGGTATTTATTTCCGCTAGTGTGGTAACCCGGACGTAATTTGTACTCTGCTTTCGTATGGAGTTACAGATATTCTGTTCAAATTGAACTCGGATTTTTTCAATGCGAAGATCTAATTAAAACTGAAAAAAAAAGTAATGTTAATATACATAAGAACAAGGTTTTACAATTTGAAGTTTCTTGAATCGGATAAATTAGCATAACGTGTCATTCGATTTTAAATCAATCAATCTAATAAAAGAGTTCCTGTTGGTGCTAAAAATTAAAATACAAAAGTAGAATTCGGAGGATATTTTTAGTCTTAAGTTTTCTTCGAGTAACACACTTGGAGTAGCACAAATACGGTAAGATACGAGAAGAAACACTATCTTGTTGTAAACTGAAATGATTTATTTATTGATGATCATAGCGCGATAATGATGAGTAGTTGACATGATTGTTGCCATATGTTAGCAGAGAAAAAAATTCTGAGAAGTGGGTAAGTTTCAATCTATATACTTACGTAACAAATTAGTAAACATCACTTTGAGAGATGATAAATTAATCAGTTCTCCGCAAATAAAAAAAAAAATAAATAAAAATAACATATTTCTTCCTCTTTTGAATAAAAGATTATGTGTAGCTCTTAACATAACATAAGCAAACACTAGATTTTATTTAAAAGTTTGGGAGATATGACATCTGTCATTACTTTTATATAACAAAAATCAGAAAAACTTTCATTCAAAACATGAAATTCATAATTTTTGTACAATAGAACTAACTAATCGACAGTGAAAGAAAACTTTATGGAATCCATCATTAATATTTTTATAATTTGCATTTACAACAATCATTAATTTTGTTTTAATTAGCATCTAGATCTACAAAATGGGCTATTGGCAATAAACCTTGAAATGTTGGACCCCTGTTAAGGGACGAGGAAAAACCGGATTTAATGCCTCTGACGCACTACATAACGTTAAGACTACACTGCCTCCAGCTATGTTGTTACTCGCAATGAACGCAATAATGGGGCCTAGATGTGAATCATGATAAATCTGAAAAGGAAGGTGAAACTTTGGGTTTTTTATAGGGTTTTTTTATGGTGAAATTCTTTTGAATTACAGTTTAGTTCTAAAGAGGATAATGATTTGGCAAATGATTTTACACATGAAACTTATACGGTAGCTTGTCAACTAAAATAAGAGCTTTTGGACCAGTACAGTTCGAAATGAAGTGTAGTTTCGAGTTTTAATTCTTTCAAAGATCGTAATGGGGACTGCTGAGAAAAAATGAACCTCGAAATCTTCAAGTGATGTGGTGAATAAATTTGGGGAGTATAATATCCGCTGAGGTATATCTGATTGTGGTTTGAAATGATGTCAACAGCAATTTGTGCCATTTTAGGGTGACATTCATACAAACGGGACACATACAAAAGTCTGAAAATTCTTTAATACAGCGGTTCTTGAACTTTTTATCACTGCGATCCTCTTATATGTACCAGCCTGACATCACGAGCCCCCAAGATTATGAGTGTCCCTCCCTAGTTACCAACATATGGCTGATTGATTTAAATCAGGGATGGGCAGACTTTTACAGGGTACGGGCTACTAATTTTTTCAAGGTATTGCGGTCCAACCAGTGGCGTAGGTTTAGTGAGCTAATAAAAAGTCTACAATACAGTCGGACCTACATTTTACTAACCTCTATTTTACGAATTTCTCTATTAAGCGAACTTTTTCCTGGAAGTAAGAAAATTTTACGATTTTCTTCGTAAAATAGCCTCCAAATAGTGAAGCACATTTTCTATGTAATGAACTTTTTCTCTTGAGATTCGATTTTTTTTCTCCGTATTTTTAAAATATTTCTAGATTTTCATATGATTATTAGGTCTTAGTGAAGGCGGTCACCCCAAAATGCCTTGGCGGTCCATCGGTCGATCGCGATCGACTTGCCCACCCCGGATTTAAAGAGTTTTCAATAATTTTAAGACTGTCTCTGCTACTTATACAGACTTTTTTAACACTTCTTTTTTTCTTTCAGAAAACAGTAAACATTTAATTAAAAAATATTATATTGTAGTAATGTGTAACGCAGCTGCAAACAATAAAAAACTAAATTAATATTCTCATGATAGAAATAGGTGTTCCAGTTATTTTTTCATCGAGGACAATTTGGTGATCTAGTCTGGATGTCATATCTTTCAATTTTTTCACAACGCCTTTCAGAGTCTGCAAAGAAGGGAATTTTTAACATTAAATGACACCCTTTTTAGCAGACCCCCTAGAAAAAAGTTGGGGAACTCCTGGGGTCCACGTGCCCCAATTTAAGAACCGCTGCCTGTGTGTGTGTGATTACATAGTAATTAATCTAATGTTAATTTCAAATATTTTAAGTTTAAAAGCAAAGCATTATGTATTGAAAAAGTTTTAAATTAATAAAGGTTTGTGTTTTTAGAAATGAAATAGTGAATTGATATAGTTAAAAAGGTTATTTTTTTCTTTTAATTTTATAACAGAAAATGTAGGATATAGACGTGCAAAGCTTGAAGACTGCCGAACACACAATTTTACACATTGAGTTCTTGGAGTGAATTTTTTATTTCAAAGGGTAAAATATCCTTTTACGTTTTGAATATATTTCATTTTTTATTATTGTATTCAGGCAAAAAGATATTTAACAAAAGGAGATGTAAGATTACATGTTAGATAGATTTCGTTCTAATGCTAATAGAATGCTCAGTAACTTTTACCACTACCCTGTTAACTACCCAGATATAGTAAAATTGGAGCAAATACGGCTTACTTTTTAACACGCTTTTATAAGTTTCACTTGTATGTAATAGAATCTTTGGACGCGATTGTTACCCACTTTAAAAGGTCAGTTTACTTCGAAATTTTGCACACTAGTCAAGGACCGATGACAATACAATAATTTCAAAATTTTGTTCCATTGTCCTGAACAGGATCGTCAAAAATAACGATTTTAAGAATTTATGGGATTTGGCGACTAATTCAATTTATCGTTTCCAGATTTGGCGACTAATTGCATATACCATTTTCAGATTTGGCGACTATTTCCATACTCCATTTCCAAATTTGACGACTAATTCCAGATATGGCGACTAAAAGACCCTACTCCTTAGAAAGGTGCAACCCTAAAAATAAAAACCCTTGTTATTAATACAAATAAAACAAAAAAAAGTGTTCTTTATGTGAGAAAAGGGGAAAAAAAGACTCGGGCATGTGAATAAAAATAATTTATATTCTAACGGCTAATTTTTATTAAGCAATACAAATGATGATACGAATTAACATTATAGCAATGCGTTTAAAAGGTGATATAATACGATTGACATTTAATATTTCTTCTTAACACACTTTTATTAGTTAGACCTGTATCTATGGAGACGGAATCTTTGAAATATAACGATATGGGACTCATCCGAGGCCCCGTAAACGGAGAGAATAAATACCCTTCAGACCCATTAATTAATATCCATTGAAGAGCAAGACTAATTACAGCAGCCACATAATTCTGGCTCCAAATATCAAACTCAAGGATAAATTCAATAAAGAATAAATGATAGTTTTAAAAACTGAAAAAACAGAGGCTTTAATTGTAGATTGAAACAAAAAATGAAAAATAAATTATAGTTTAAAAAAAAACTAAAAAACACGCTTTTTTGTGAATCGAATAAAACGTAAAAGAATAATTCTTAATATAAGAATAAAATGATTAACGAGAAAATTAATGTCATTGTGGTAAAAGTGTGGGGTGTGCTTTGTGCTACATTTTTACACTAACTCAGCACTTCAGAATAGAGAACTAGTAAGAAATTATAACAATTAATATAGAGCACCCTACGCTTTTATCCCGATGACATTAATTTTCTCGCTAATCATTTTATTCTTATATTAGGAATTATTTTTTACTTTTTATTCGATTCACAAAAAAACGTGTTTTTTAGTTTTTTTTTTAAACTGTATAATTTATTAATAATGACGTCTTGGGTGAGTGATTTAACGTATATTGACGTCTCTCTCTGTAAAGATACACGAGGGCAACGGACCTCGTAATTTTGGTCAAGTAATGAGGACGAAACCTGAGCTGCTCCCCCCTTCTCCTAACTGCCATATCACACTAACGGGAGAACGCTTAAGCCTCGACATACGAATCGTGCATCAGCCCCCTCTGCATGGTGGGCCCAGCGCTATGAGGCTTGAACTCATGACATGCCGGTCCGTGACCTTGACCACCAGGTAACAGTGGTTACATCATGTCTTGGAAACATGAACTTTTCTTTTTAAAAAATGGACATTCTGAATGTTATATATACTAGGAGTCGGCAACCATTTTTAGCTCTGTCGTGCCAAACCAATCTACCAATATGATTCAGCGTGCCACACAATAGGACATTTTTTAAACAGTTCGATTCTCGCGATAATGCATGCAGAGTTAGAGAATAGAGGTTAATAATGCAGATTTAGAGTTTTATTTTGCATTAATTTTGCATCGTGTAGAAATATTTCTTAATATAAAAATAAACAGCATGAAATATAACTATTTCTTCAACTAAAATAAAAAAAATTAAAATTTGAACACATATTATGTGTTTTTAAAAAATATTTATTAAAATAAGAAGTATACAACATAAAGTATAAGTTATAGTAAAATTAAAAGATAAATACCAATTTTTAATGCGAACCAAGTAATTCCATCGCTCTACTTTTATATCGCAACATAAGGAGTGTAAATTGTGAATTTCAATTTGACAAGACTCTGAACATTCAGTTGTGAAACGATTTCCTTGAGGAATTGAAATATTTTTCATACGAGGAAAGATTTTTTTTATTTAGATATGCCAAAACAAAGTGGAAAGCAGAGTACATGCAATTTTTCAAACATTTAAATCTCTCCAGCAATAACATCCAATAATTTACAAAATAGCTGTAGATTTATCTTTAGACTTGTCTTTCAGATTCTTCGTAATTCCCTAAATGTCCATATTTCTGAAGATATTTGTCAAATAAGGTCCATTACAAATTTAATATATATATATATATATATATATATATATATATATATATAACTTCCATTTTCTCAAAAATTAACAAATTTGTTGAGTAGTACCACGTGCCACTGAGAATTGTACCGCGTGCCATAAGTTGCCGACCCCTGTTATATACTATTGAAATTTCCTAAATGCTGTTTTTTTTTCAATTTGATAAATCTTTGTTTTTTCGCAGTGTTGTAACGGAGAATATACATTAGAGCCTCCTTACTAAGTCAGGTTTTACCTTTAATATTTTATAAATTGGTTAAATACGTACTCTTGGCATCAATCAGGTTTTTGGGCCTCCTTGAATCCTGCCCCGCCCTCGGTGCAGGGGTTACGGGGGCTTACGTTACCCCACTAATATTACCTGCAACGTAAGAATGGTACTAAAACATTGCAATAAATGATAGATCAGATACAGTTTCTGAACACAATAGTAACTAAGTGAAGTGCGGAGAATTGCTAATACGAATTTATATTCCACCTAACACACACCATTGAGTAGCATAAAAGGCGCGATATTCATAAAACTACCTTGGCTGCCTCTTAATTTTATGTTAAAATGCTGAATTTTTTCTGAAGGAGCTGTCAATTCTTTAGCTGTTTTTATCCGAATGTAATATAAAATTATTAATGGACCGTTATGCAATAAATTAAGAGAGATAAAGGATATTCCGTAGAATTTAACTATTTAATTAATTAATTAATTTAATTAATTATATTTATAGTGAGAAAGAACATTCTAGAGTTTAAATTTAAAATTCTTTTCAAGTAACATTTTTCTTTTTCTTGCTATAACTAGAAATTCCTTGCTGTAAATATTTCACATAATAAATAAAAATAAATATTCGAGCAAAACAACTCTATTTACAGCGTTTGAAAACTTTAAGCGAGATAATATGACTGACAAAAATTTTTTATTTATTTATTTCACATGGTAACATGCATTTTATTGAAGACAATATCTTAAATAACGTTGACTTACATCAGTGATCATCAAACTGTGTTCCAAAGAGCCTTGAGATTCCACAAATCACTATAAAAATTTGAAATGAAAATTATAAATGTGTATGCAAAATGGATTCCCGTTCTCTATGAAGTTTATATAACGACAAGTATCTAAAGCTCATCCCAGTCATTAAAACAGAACGTTTTATTTATATATAATATAACTTTATTTTACAATACTTTTTAAACTTTTATTACAATAATCAAAAAAGAATATTAAAACATTTTTTCTTTATATGTACTACCTACTAGATTGTGCTCATTCCTGTTATTTACAATAACACAATCCTGTTATTTACAATACTGGAACCTGTTATTTACAACAACAGGTTCCATGAAATAATTTCATACTTGTTAGTACAATAATTTGCAAAACTAAATAGTTTACTGGCCTAAGGTCACGTATACTGTGTTGGGCACAGTAGGCCTTGGCCCTCATAGGCAGTTGCGCCACTGAGTTAGTTCAAATAGTTTACTAATAGAAAATGTACCTTTTTTTCTTTTGCGGAAAAAACATCTATTACGAGGGAGGGAGGAAAAACTTTTTGATGTTTAAGCAAATTCAAGGTTAAAATTTAACTTTCAACAAGACCAGCTTCTAAATTTTAGGATGCAAAATACACAGGATTTCTTACGCAGCTATAAACATTTTAATGCCATTCAGAACAATGAATTTAAGTGAAAAAAATATTTCTCTCAATGTGTGAGTGAATACAAAAACAAAATAAGACACAGAATATGAAATGCAGCTGCAGATAATGCAATATACCTTAACTTCAACAGTTTGTGTACAAAAAAATGCAAGCATATATCCCAGTTTCTAAATATAATCCATGGGTAGATGAAACTTGGATAACAAATTAATATATTATTAATGAGTAAATTATACTAAAATTAAAATGAAACTTTTTAATACAAAATACAATACTTTTTAAATTATTTTTGCATTAAGTACCTATAATTTGTTGCCCTTTCTTAAATATTATTTTAAGATATATTCTTCTAAGTGTATGTATGTGGGGGGAGGGGGGAATGGGATTCCCTGAAAACACCTTATATTTCTAAGGGTTCCATTAGTCTATACAGTTTGAAGACCACTGACTTATACTCCAATATAAATTACCATACTTAAGGAAAAATCTGTGCCATCCCCAAATAAAATAGTTAAATGATTGCAACACATGATGCGCAATGACTGTTAAAATGAGAAATCAATGTCCATCATTATTAATTAGCATCGCGTTTAATTACTGTATGGTATCTCCTTCATAATCAACGCCGACAAACCATTGCAGCATTGCTTAAATTTATCAGCATGCTGAACTGGTAACATATTAACAGATCTTTATGAAAGTGAAATATAAGAATCATACACGAGAAGATATTAAATGAGTTCTCCGCGTTAAAGAGTGCAAATATATGTTTCGATATTTCATGCGCACATTAATCAGTGAATTAATCACAATTATTCGCGGTTACATTTATTTAATGATAATACCATGCATACTTGTGAGTAGATTATTAAATTCATTAATTTCCAAAGTTACATTGAATAAATTACTTCGAAAATATAAGAGAGAGAGAATATTTCGTTGAAATATTTATGTATTTTATCGGAGATTATACAGAAACAATATTGATGTTTTTATATTATTATTCTTTTAATGCAGGTTCGGTTTTATTTTATCGGTTCCTGAATGGTAGAACTGATTGAGTGTGCAACTGAAATAATTTCTATTCATATTTCTTAACACTAGATTGCCCAAAGGAAGTCATTCTGACTGCTTTAAATTTCAATTAGAAAAAAATTATATAATAATGAACAACTTCTTAGAATTTTTTAGAATATATTTTTTTCCAAGAGAAGTAAAAATTTTTTTATTGTTAATATTTACTAATAACTTGTTATATGACTGTAAATAATGTAAAAAATATTAAAAATTAATTTTAAACACATTTCTATGCACATTAATTATTCTTTCACAATGCCGTCATTTTGACTGCTTTTGGGCAATATAGGTATATACAAAGTTTCAGTCTATCTAGTGTTAAAGGGATACTAATGAAGTTTTTTTAAAAAAATTTCTTAAAATTTTTATTGGATTTCTTTCATTGTTTATACACACCTGTCTATACTTTCCTTTATTGTTATACTATATTTCCATGAAGCAAAGGAAGGAAAAACTTCTGGGAAGCTTAAGGTATCCGACTACGTTCGGAACCGTGATTTTGCAAAAGCCTGTAAATGGATAATATTTGTGATATTTAGTGTCACTTAGATTAGAAAATATATATAAAATTGTTTTAAGAATAGTATTACAATAAAAAATTATTTAAGTACAATATTTTGACAAAAAATGAACATATAGAATGACCCATTTTCAAAATATTCTCCTTTTCTGAAAAATGCTTCTATTATAATAATATTTTGCCTGTATATAGCTCAGACCTCTGTACAGAGGCTCAACTAGAATTTTTGAAATATATGACTTAGAAGTGGATTTATCCATGTTTTACGACAACAGAGGGTAGAAATTTTAAGAAAAAAAACGCCGATAATTATTTCAATGGGTTGTAACTCTGAAAATAATGTGAATTTTTCAAAAATCATTGTTGAGCCTCTGTACAGAGGTCTGAGCTATATACAGGCGAAATATTATTATAATAGAAGCATTTTTCACAAAAGGAGAACATTTTGAAAAAAGGTTATTCTAAGTTAATTTTTTGCCGAAATATTGTATTTAAATAATTTTTTTTGTCAAAATGTCCTTAAAACAATTTTATACATGTATTCTAATTTAAGTGACACTAAATATCATGAAAATTATCCATTTATGCGCTTTTTTAAAAGCACGGTTCCGAACGTAGTCGGACACCTTAATAAGAATAACATTTTTTTTGTATTCGTTTAACGTTAATCGATGTTACTGATAGTTATTAAGAATAAAACTAATTATTTTGTCTTTTTTGCATTACCCTTGCACTGGAGCCGCATAACTAGGTATGGAGACGGACCTCACTATTTAGAATCTCTATCACATAAAGAAGATAATTCTAAAGCTGATATTCTCTCTGCTTGATCATATCACTTTACGAGTGAATTTTAAGGCGTGCAATAATTCATTATTCCATGCAATGATTTTCAAATGAAATAAAGACTCAAACCCAACATGACTTGTACATAATTGGCCACAAAAATCACTATCTTATAGCCTCTGAACTACTTTCATGTTTTATTTTGAACAACAGGAGGAATGTTTGTTAATAGAATTTTTTAAAGAGTAAAATAAATGCTATAAAGTTCTTTTGTGGTGGATTACCCTAAAAATATTTTCTGAAAAGAAATGCTTGACCGCAAATGATGTGTTGTATAATAAGAAATATTCACGAAAGGAAATAGTTTACAAGTAGCATAGTTGGCACAAGTGCTTCTTTACAGTAATATTTTCTATAATTGCGCAAAATTGCGTCGATCAACAGTAATATATACTTGAATAGTATCGCTGGAGTGATTGGGTACAGTTTCGTTGGTTTCTGGGATTTCTTGCGTACATCAACCTCAACGGATAATCAAATGTGACAAATATTCTATTATCAATCCATCTGTCAAGCAAGCATTAATAATGATGGCCACAGTTTTGAGAATGATTGTAAGTACTTGCGTTAAGAAGTTGTCGAGGGTGTTATAGTCATTGTATAATTAACGAAGTTTATTTTATTTATAATGATTATTTTTTGTACTCTTGAGTTTATGTTTCATTTACACCCATAAATTATTATACATAAAAAATTGTTTATTGTATGTATGTTCAGTGGCGTAACGTACACCTCCGCAACCCCCGTATCGCGGGGGAAGGGCAGGATTCTAGGGGGCCCAAAACCTGACTGATGCGAAGTATTTAACCTTTGTAAGATTCGGCTTGAAGCCCCATACCCGACTTTGCAGGAGGGGGAAGGGCTAATATTCTCCGTTACGCCAACCATAAAGTTTATTTCGAAAGTTATTGAAATTTTCTGTATATATATATATATACACAGAAATGCACACACAAATATAAAAATCTGTGCGTGCGTATGAGACAAAACTCCTCCTAAACAGCTGGACCGATTTGGATGAAATTTTTTGAGTGGGTTCAAGTAGGTTCGAGAATGATTTAGATTCGCAATTTGGTCTAATATCGCAATTAGTTAAAAAGATATTAATTAAAACTTAAGACGCATAATTGTTTTACCCCTGTGTGCTCTTTATTCTGCTAATGCGCGACAAGGGAAAAAAAGGAAAAAGAGGGGAGGATTTTTCGATATTTTCACCGTTTTTAAAATTGCAATCTAATTTTTCTATCAAAATCAGACAAAAAATAATTATTATATCGGAAAGATTATTCTTTTCTCCACGATACGGCATATATCTTTATAGATATAATTCTTCTATGCGTGTGTATGTGACTGAACTCCTCCTAAACGGCTGGACCGATTTGGATGATATTTTATGTGGGGGTTCAAGTGGATTCGAGAATGATTTAGATTTCCAATTTGGCAATTAGTTAAAAATTCTCCAAAATTATGTAAGGTCGTGCGATTGTTCATAAAAATTCGTGGGCAATATTCTTGAGGCCTCTATTTTGAGCCGTAAACTTCTAGGTGAAGTTGTACTTCTACCACAGATCCCAATGATTCTTTCGGACTTACCTACCCATTCAAATGTTTGCAATATCCATTTCACTTGGCATTTGCTATGACCATTAATAAGTCACAAGGTCAAACAATGACAATTTGTGGCTTAGATTTAGAAAACCCTTGCTTTTCGCACGGCCAATTATATGTTGCATGTCCGAGGTTTGGCAAACCCTCGCATTTATTTGTTTATACCCCTCAAGGATTAACCAAAAACATTGTACATTCAATGGCATTGCGATACATTTATTTTTCGTTCATTAAAAAAATATACCTGTTATGAAAATAGCGCGAGTTTTATCTTTTTTACCCTTTAATCAAAACAAGTTTAAGTTTCTATTCAGAATAAGTTCTATATTCAATTTAGTTCATAGTAAATACATACTCACACGCAATCGATAGGTCGAATTGTGTTAACTGTACATGTGATGATGTCAGGTATTGTAATAACTTTCTTTATAAAAAATTTCATCAAAACGGTCCAGATTGTTACAACTTATTCAAAAAAGTTTGTAATTTTCGAATTTAGGACGTGTGTACAGGACAACGTCTGTAGGCACCGCTAGTATATATATAGAGAGAACATGAATCCGTGCAATATAACTTGCTGTAAGAAATTAGTTTATAACATTTAAAAAAACACATTGAGAAAACCTAGTATATACACATTTCCCCCTCTTTGCACATTAAGTACAAATGTATGAAATTAACATCAGAAACAATATAATAATGTATAGAAGCATTTCATAAGAAATTTAAGTAATAACTTGTTTTGTTGGACGAACGATATTGAATAAGAGTATTAAACTGTATAATGGTATTCTCAATGACAGGTACAATTACTACTAATGCACACATTAGCAAAATGAGAAAACAGGATTGGATTAGCAGTTCCTAAAAATAAAGATACTGAGCTTATTTTATCACATTCAAGCTTATAGTGACCTTGTAATCCAACGAATTCTAAAATGTTCAAAGATCCTCTGATAATGAACCTCTCTATAGGGTATCAGATCAAGTTCTATCTTTATTATTTGAAGTCAAT
>BMAV01010829.1:18145-49829 GCA_019973955.1 Trichonephila inaurata madagascariensis | reverse complement strand
AAAAAATGAACATAGAATGACACATTTTCAAAATATTCTACTTTTGTGAAAAATGCTTCTATTATAATAATATTTCATCTGCATATAGCTCAGACCTCTGTACAGAGGCTCAACTAGAATTTTTGAAATATATAACTTAGAAGTGGGTTTATCCATATTTTAAGACAACAGAGGGGAGCAATTTTAAGAAAAAAACGCTGATAATTATTTCAATGGGTTGTAACTCTGAAAATAATGTGAATTTTTCAAAAATCGTAGTTGAGCCTCTGTACAGAGGTCTGAGCTATATGCAGGCAAAATATTATTATAATAGAAGCATTTTTCCCAAAAGGAGAACATTTTGAAAAAAGATTATTCTAAGTTAATTTTTTGCCAAAATATTGTATTTAAATAATTTTTTTTGTCAAAATGTCCTTAAAATAATTTTATACATGTAGTCTAATCTAAGTGACTCTAAATATCATGAAAAATATCCATTTATGTGCTTTTTTTAAAATCACTGTTCCGAACGTAGTCGGATACCTTAAGGTACAACCTGTAATTTGAAAAGAAACTAAATTAGAAATAAAAAATTTGGAGGAAATGTGCTCTAGATAGTTTTCAGTGAATATGGCATGGAAATTTGCATGAGTTTAACACAAACATTGTTAACCATACAAAAAATTGGCTTGTCAGAAAGGTATATTCTTGTAGAAATCAATGCATCACAGTTTCTTGCAGAAAAATGTCATGAAAACATTACAAAAATGGGCTCTAGTAAGAAATGTATCCACTCCAAACTGCAGTGCAATAACGGCATCGACTTTGCATGCTGACAATTATATTGTCGGACACCGAAATGGCAAGCGAAGATCAGATATGAAATAACCCTTATTCTAGTTATGTAACGATCTCGCTGGAGGACTTTAACCCTTAACTTCGCAATTTTTTAAATTTCTATGAAAAAATTATATTAGCTAGTTCTCAAGTAATATTAAAAGGTAAAATATATATAAAAAAAGTAAGCCGTTTTAAATTGAATTTCAGTCATTTTTTTGTTTGTTGCAGAAGTCCAACATTGCACATTAGTGCTGTAAATTACAAAACTTTTTTTTTTTTATGAGGATTTTATTATTCATCATAAAATGTTTAAATTTCTTGCCTGATAATTTATTTTGTCAATAAACAAGATGAAGCATAAAATATAATAGATTCTTTTTATAGCAAAAACACAATTCTTGAGGCATCAGAGATTTTTATAATTGTGATTTCTGGAAAAAATGTACTTCCATCTAGTGACAAAATTAGCATGTATTTCGTTGCAGTAATCTTTTTTTCTCTGATAAGTGATTTGTAGGTAATTAAAAAAATATTGAGTCTGTTAAATTTAAATAAATCATGTTTCAGAAATGCAATAGTGGGAAGTTAAGGGTTAAGTAGCAACGTGTCACGCCAGTAAGAGTTTTTCCATAGAGCACATATGCCAATCAATGTGACCGCCAAAAGGGTCTTCTTTCTAAATCTTTGTAACTATGCCTCAACATTGTTGCATTGGAGCTTTACTCACTCCAGATCAGCGGACATCCTGAACTACTCTAAAGTGTAATTCTGGGCTTGTCTATGAAAAGTATAGAAGCCTAATGTTTTGCCTGACTCAGAAAACGCACTTCGCTGCTCAACATAAACAGTCCCATCTCTGTCGTCGATTCGAAGGGACATACACAACTTATTGTCTTGTATAGAGATTTGTATTGTGAAGACATATTCGCACCGTTTAGTTCCTCATGCGAGAAAATAGTCTATGACGAATTGAGGCACAGTAGTGCTTCTCATCCTTCGGGGCGAAAAGGAGCTATAAAATTTTCTTCCGCAGGTCTTGTGGTCTACCTGGAATATGCTTTCTATACCCTGAATCTTCAGATTTAAACTGATCCTGCGGTCGTTGGACTATACTACGAGACACATCTAGTAGCATCAACTTGTGGCTCCATTTCCATCCATCTGATCACCTCATGAACCAAGTAAGCGACTTCTAGATATTTCTAGGCTCTTCTTTTTACTGTTAATGAAATTACCAATGTTGAATATCAACAATCATGCACAAAAAGTACACGCGTGTAGTGTGAAGTAGTGAAATTTTGATTTTTGCACATTTTCTCCCACTCCTATATACAAACCCATTTCTTTAAAATAAAAGTGTTTGCTATCGTTTTTTTCACGTTTACATGTTTGTTAGTATCGTTCATACAGACCATGAATTTTATTGATTCTGCCATTTTTTTAATGGTATGCTTTGAAAAGCATATTGTACCTTAGATTTTGGAGGCCATTATATAAATGCACCTAATTTCGCTAAAAGTATTCTTGTACTGGAATATTTTCCATTACTAAGATTAAATGTTTTCTGAGTTTTTCTGTGGTGTGTGCATGAAGCCACATTTACTAAATTTAAGGTATGTAGTTTTATAGGGTATTGTTATAGAGGAGAAAAAAACTATCTGACTTTTTTTTAAAAACTAAATAAGAGAGGAGAGCAAGATAAGGGTATTTAAAAAGAAGTAGAAAAATTGAGTCTGGTTGAATTCTTTACTTATTCGTAGAGTTTCTTATCCATATTTTTAAAAAAAGGTTTTTACTTGAGACATGTTTTGGAGGTTTAAGCGATATGGTTAATTTAATGATGAAATAGACATTTTGGTATTTTCTAGTATTTTCAATAAAATTGATTTGTCCTCTTATCGATTACAGTAGCTATTAAGGTGAAGAGTTTATGAGAGTCTTTCATGATAAATTTGATTATTGTTTGTACTTTAAGGTATCCGACTACGTTCAGAACCATGATTTTGCAAAAGCGCATAAATAGATAATTTTCATGATATTTAGTGTCACTTATATTAGAATACATGTATACAATTGTTTTAAGGGCATTTTGTTAAAAAAAATTATTTAAATACACTTTTTTGGCAAAAAATTAACTTAGAATAGTTTTTTTCCAAATGCTCTCCTTTTATGAAAGATGCCTCTATTATAACAATATTTTGCCTATGTATAGCTCAAACCTCTCTACAGAGGCTCAACTAGAATTTTTGAAATATATAACTTAGAAGTGGGTTTATCCATATTTAAGACAACAGAGGGGAGCAATTTTAAGAAAAAAACGCCGATAATTATTTCAATTGGTTGTAACTCTGAAAATGTGAATTTTTCAAAACTCATAGTTGAGCCTCTGTACAGAGGTCTGAGCTATATACAGGCAAAATATTATTATAATAGAAGCATTTTTAACAAAAGAACATTTTGAAAAAAGTTTATTCTAAGTTAATTTTTTTGCCAAAATATTGTATTTAAATAATTTTTTTTGTCAAAATGTCCTTAAAACAATTTTATGCATGTAGTCTAATCTAAGTGACACTAAATATCATGAAAATTATCCATTTATGCGCTTTTTTAAAATCACGGTTCCGAACGTAGTCGTACACCTTAAAACCAAAACAGATGACTTAGCAATATACATATCATGGGGAATTGGCCATGATGTAAAATATTTTATTTTCTATACCTTGAACATTTTTCAGATGGTTTTTCTACGTTCTTTAATATGAAGACAGTTCTGAGTACTTATTTGTAAAGCAAAATTTTATTTTGTAAAATTAGATCGGATTCTGGATCAATGAGGGAGGCGTGAAGATTAAATTTATTCCAGAATTTATTAAGATGTTTGAAGAGAGATTTCCGAAGGTAAAGGAATTACACAGAATAATACCCTAGTATTCAATTCTTTCAAACCATCTTATTTTGTCTTCAATAAAGTATAATTCTAGAGGTGTAATACATGATACGTATTTATAGTTAAAAAAGTATAAAAAATGTACTATTTAAATATTTTTTATTGCTCGTTTTGTGCTCCAGGGATTCAGCATTTAGTTGTATGAAGAAATTTATTAAATGCGTTTGTAGTATGTTTTAAATGTGGGCTTACGTTGAAAAGAGAGAGAGAATTTTCAGTCTGTTCAATATTCCGAGATAGGTTTTAAAAAAAATTGCTTACATTTTATATAGTTAAAAAAAGGTTTGATTCACAATGAGATTCTTGGACTCATCTTAGCATTTCAAAATTTTGGCAAAAAAAATTGCAAGAAATATTTTTTACAATTTAAAGTAGCAAAATAAAATAATAAAATGACTTGGCACACAGAATTTTGAAAGATTCAAAAGAGCTTGACGAAGTTTTTTTTCAGAATAGTTTTCGAAAAGGTATATAATTCATTATTATTACAATTCTTTTTTTTTTGTTGTTTCAAATTTTGATCGGTTGTAGTTTCTAGTAGTTTCAATGTAGCTTTTTTTTGATATTTTATGGTTTTCTGTTATACTCGACAGAATTTTCTTCAGTTTTCAGAAAAATGTTTCTATTTTGCACTGGATTTCTTAAAAAAAAAAAATTAAGGGAACTTTTTAGTAGTTTATCAGGCCCCATCTCCCCCCCCCCCTATCAATTACATTCCCAGAAGAAATAAATAAATATTTTTTATTTAAATGAAATGCCAAACTAAAAATAAAATTCGAAATGCGAACAATTTATAATCATTGATGACGCGTTATCTAAAAATAGAACATGTTATACTATAAACCGATATTTATAAATATCTTGAATTAAAATTTTAAAATTCAGGCATTAAATTAATTTAAAGTTCTTTAATGTGCTCCATAATTATCATTATAGATTAAGTTAATCTCCATGAAGATACCAAATTATTTTCAATAAAGTAGCAAAAAAGTTACTTAGCTTAGATAAGAGTTTTCGACTGACATTTTAAGTTTTTATACCAGGAATATGAGCATTTTAATTACGTATACTGAGAGCTACACATGTACAAAAATTGAAAATGTCCTTTTTTATTGATAATAAAAGGGATAGAGGTAAAAGACCGTCTGCAGAATAATAAAAATGTTATTTAACAAGGCAAAAAATAAGCATGTTAATAATATACAAATATATTCAAAAGAAAAAAGTAATGAAGTCTAAAGAACAAATTACAATTCTGTTATATCGACTACGCTGTACTTGTTGCCTCAGAGGAACAATTCGCCAATCTAATGACTTTATTGGCTCATAAGTTTCAACCTATTACAGCCCAGATGTAATTATCTGAATATAATTATCGAGGAACTTGGCAACACTAGTTTTACCAGGATCTAATTTTGAGAACGAATTAGATGACCAAATAACAAACAGCGAAACTTTTCGTTAATGCATGCAAATAGGCTATTCTTTGAGAAAATTACTCAATCAATCTTTTTTGAGGAAAATAATTGAAGCAAAAAATTGTGAGTCAATTCAAAATTTAAAAAATGAAGAAAAATATCTGTAGCTAATTTTAACATACATTGAGGTCAGTATGAACAATACGTCAAGAGGAAGCAATTTCTTTATTTCAGTCATATTGTGTTCCAACATTTATTAAAATCCTATACCAATTTTTACTGCCAGAATTGCTAAGCTGAATTAAAGCCACTCCCCACTACGCAATTGAAAATCTTAACGGAAATACCTAGTTAAGTATTGGCTGAGTAATAATGGACTGGAAAAGAGAAAGAAAGATTACTCACTTATAGCTTTTTTTGTGTAATGGGTAATTTATCATCCAATTGGTATGGCAATAAAAAAGGGGATACTTCCTCAGGACTTTCCTTAGGATCTGATACCCTACTATCATCAAAAAAGCTTGTTGCACAAATCCTGAGAGGCGTCAATAATACATAGGTCAATTTACGAAATGGTTTCCTGAAGTGTTTGATGTTTTTGATAAGTCTAATTAAAATATTTATGTGACATGTTTTTTTATTCCGGGCTGAGGCCAGAGTTTGTTAGAAAATGCTGGCATTATTTAAATTTTTTCAAGTCACGGAAAATATTTTCAATCAAAAATATTATTCCTGGAACAATAACGTTAATTTTTTGAGTATGTGCACATTTAAGCAAAATAATATGATTATTTGGGTCATTTAAAAAATACATGAAACGCAGATGGGGAAAATAATTTACAATATAAAAATTTATAATTCAAGATTTAGTTTTTAAGTAAAATATTAAATTTTTTATTTAACAAAAGATGTTTAAGGTATCCGACTACTTGCGACAAACTTTTTTTTTTTTTTTAAAAAAAAAAATGGAGATATGGGGATTTTTTTTGTGATTTTTATATTTATTTAGTACATTTTAGGAAAAATATGCTAAAATTAAGAAGAGAAAAAGAAATGATTATTACTAAGATGGGAAAAAATGGGTCAAAATTTACAAAAAATTACATAAACGGGGCCCATTCCGTAAAAAGTTTATGAACAAATTTTCAATTTTTCAATTTTGATGTGTTGCGTTGCTATTCATGTTTGAAACAATCTTCAAGGATAAGAGATATTTTAATTTTTTCAAAAACTACAGCACTTTATCTTGGTTATTATATGTGTGAAATTGCTTAAAAAACAGTGATTAAATTCGCATAAAGGACTGTAAAATTTGTAATAAAATAGTGATTGATAAATCTGAAGGTTAAAACACTTCTACTATTATACAGAACATACCTAAAAAATTTCAGTTTATTATTTTCAAAACTTTTTGAGCAACCATTGTCCTCATTTTTTGATCATTTAAAAAAAAGAAAAAACACATTTAGCGTAAAACGTATTTAAAAGTATGACATCTTACTAAAAGTAGTGTGTTGCATCTGCTTGTAGTTTTTGTTCCAGTGAATGGAAAATAATAAACTTGGTATTTTTATAAAGCTAAAAAGATTAATAAAATAAAATCATAAAAAAATTATTGTCATTTGTTGGTAAAATTCACAATTCACACAGGTATAGACAGATACCTTAATTCTATATTACTAGTAAATGAACAAGAAGAATCTCTAACAGGATTAAAAATCTAACCTTACAAAAGCAGCTTGTTATGTAATCGTTAGGACGTGTTTTTTAATTTTTAACACTTAGTGTTTTGTGATTTTTTAAAATTCGTTGGGTTAAACCGTTGTTATATCATGCTGATAGTTGTAAAACTGGTAATGTTATGTAAGCTATTTTTTCTAGAAGTGCTTAGAATATCAAATGGCTTAATTTTATTTGTGTGTGTGTGTATAACCATTTAGTAACTTTGATTTATAGTTTTAACTCTGAATTAAGGTATAGGTATACTAAGTACAATTTTTTTGCCAATATTCCGCCAACAGGCTTTATTATTTCATTACTAACTCTACACTTATTGATGGACATGCGTTCTTCTTTTTTAAATATGATTATGTACCTATAAATGCATCTTTCATTTCTATTTTAATTGTACTGCAGGATATATATAATGATCCGCGCGTTTTGTTTAATAGAAAATGTATATATTTTGAGATTCACCTGATAAAATACACAAACTACTCTTTTTGTAACATTGTAATTTAGTATTATTTTTTGCACATTTAGCTTTGTTACTAGCAATGTCATTATGCATTTAAGAAAAGGATATAACTTACTTAATCACACAAAATTGTAAGCAACATTTCATAACTTTCTACAAAATCCAGCACTATGTTGAATATATATTTGTAATCATTAATAATTGTATATATATGAAATATGTGAGAGAGTAAATTTTCTATAAGAGAGAGAGAAAAACTGGTATTTTACTTGGAATTTGGATTACCGAACTTTTACATTTCTTAACTTCTAAAATCCATAAGAATCCGATTAAATTTCATACTGTTACTTTGAAATTTACATTACTACCTCTGATGAATTACTATAATCTATTTTATAAAATGTAAATAATCTCAATTATAAGGTTATTATTAAAAATAGTTTAGATAATATTAATTATTTTTTTAAATGAAAAATTTACACATAGTTATAATTTCAAAGATATATTTAAAATTAACAGATATTATATCAATATGCAATAAAGGCTCTTTTAGAAAATTAAAATTATAATATCTAAATAATGTTAAAATCTAATGTTATAATCGAGCCACTATAGATGAAGTCACTTCAAATTCAAATCCTTAAATAAATTTTCCCGTCACTCGATCAAAAGAAAGCTGATTTTTTAAAATTCTTTTCAAAACAACACAAAAGAAGCTCGTTTAAAATCAAGACTCAATAAAACAAATAATTCCGATGATTTCACATTTTGTAGAACTTTTCTTTCGAATGCTTATCGTCGCCTGAAACGGAATTATGTTCAAATGCTGATAAAGCCAATATGCACTTTATGTATAGTTGACGATAGCTGTAGTGGGTCCATTACATGTTCATCTAGATCATAGGTTCCCAACGTGGGCGATACCCCCTTGTGGGCGTTTGAGGCTTTCAAGGGGCAGTAAAAGACCCAGAGAAAATTAGGGGGCGTTGTGAGGGGGCACGGATTGGCTTCCGCAGATTAACCAAATATAGTTTTAAAAGACTAAAAAAAAAAAACACGCTGATTATATACTAACAAAAGTAAACTTTTATGCTGGTTACCTTATGTTGATTGTGTATGTATTTAAATCATTTCTATCACGTGTACGGAAATTCAAATTTTTCTGTAGTTCGGGAAGTTGATGAAAAACTTAAAGATTACGATGCATTTAGACCAACATTAAATTGAATGATATAGTAAATTTTAATTTCTGTAGTGTATGTGTTGTGTCTTTGTCTGTGAGAAGTAGGAATAATGTTTAGTCCTCTGCATTTCATTATGTATACTATCCAAGAAATATAATTAAATATGTTCACACACCAGGAATTAACGTGTGATACTTTAAATGCTAAAACTGCGTGAAATTTTTATTTTTATTTTGAAAGCAATAGTTTATTGTGAATTACTTCATATAATCAAAACCTTCTTTCAAAAGCGTCTTTATAACAGGTAAGCTAAGACTTTTATTCTAATCTTTTAAATAAAGAAGAAATTCAATAGCGCTTCAATTCCACAACAATATCCTATCTAAAACTAAAATACATAATATTACACATTTAAATATATTTGTTGCAATAGCTTACAGATTCGCAATTGAGGGTTTTAGAAATGAAAATTAAATTAAAAAAATATGTTCTATTAGAGTAATAGAATATTATTTTAAAATTAATTCTTGTTTTCACCATGTATTATGTACTCTCTTATTTCTCTTGAATGGGAGGGGGCGGTATCGAAATATTCACTAAAAAAGGGGGCGCCAGGTCAAAAAAGGTTGGGATCCTATGATCTAGATCTCCTGATCAACCTTACTGAATTTTATTAGCTGTAATAGCTGAAACACCTCGGGTGCAAGATGCCCATTCACCAGACGAGCTTGTCACCAAAATTAGCATCTCAACTGCTGACGTTCGTGAATGCCAGGAATATTTCAACATGTAAGAGATTCTTTCTATTATCGATGTCATGCTTGCATTGCAAATGATGGTCACTCATTTCAGCAATTACTTTAATCTTTTCTTTAATAAAGAATTTAATCCCTTTAAGCATGCATCTTTTTTGTGTATTTTTTTTTCACTACGAACGTGTCTTTTAGCGGCTTAGAAATTGTGTGTCCTCTGTGACATCTCACGCTTCCTTCCTCTAACATAACCTCTGTGTTCTTTGACGGCCACGATTAATGGCAAATCTTTTCCAACCCAAATCCAAGAAGTGAAACGAAGCATAGATGCAAATAAGATAACCTTTAAAAGGATAGAAGTTTTAGTGAGCGGGATGGCAATTTAGAGAAAGTTCAGTGTAGAGAAGATAGAAGTGTTGATTGACGGCTTATCTAGAATCCCGTAAAGCCCGCCATTTTAACCAAGGTACATACCATTGTACGACCATTTGGAGAAATATTGAAGTACATTGGACGTTGAGTATTCAACCAAGGTAGGAAGATTATATTCTGAACGCGAATATATTATTGAGATTGAGATTAGGCGGATATAATATAATTATATTGATAAGTGATCTAATTGCGCGATCTGTGTTAATTAAGACTACGTGTTTTGGTTTATTCTCACTTAATATAAGTTTGTTCGATATCTAAGTAATCTAAGTTAAATTCTTAATAAAAGTCATATTAAGAATTCTAAAATGTCTCATCATTTCGAGAATCCCACACCTCTAAATTACGCTGAAACCCCACGATATGGTCATCGAAGAACGACCATGTCGCACCTCTATTCCAATATTGTCTAAGGATCTTTGTTTGTTTTTTTGGCAACCTCTATTTCTTTTTTCCATTTTCAGTTTGGACTACCACCATGTCAATTGTACCCTATACATATATACACCCAATCCTATTTTTATATGAAATTTTTTGCACGATATTAATTAAACACGAATATGAAAATGAGTTTCTATTATTACACGACTTATTTTGATTTAACACAATAGACACAAATTCTAAGCAGAGAATTTTGCTTTACTTTCATTTTTATTCCTGTAATATTGGGGATGAAGAATGTAATGTGATTTCCATTTATCAGAATTACCCGAATTTTATATCCCATTATGGAAATTTGTCTTTTTCTGTATTTTGAGTGTGTTGTTCAAAGCTAAAAGTACCCTTTTGATATTTATAAAATTTAAAAAAAAATCGTGCATAATACATTGTCGCAGGCAGCATCCTGCGATACTTGTTTTGATGTTTCTGAAACGTTTCAACAATAGAGCACAAAGATGATGACCAAGAGATTTTTTTAAGATAGAAGTAATATAGTAGTCTTACACAAACGTATGTGTATATTGTCAGAAAGTGAAAACAAATAAAATCTTTTTACGTGTAACTCACTAATTTTTGAGTTCATATACATATATATATATATAAGTGATATAAACATACTGGTCATTTGTCACCTCATCTAATATATAATGCATCCGCTTTTTGCTTTGTATAGAGCAGGGGTCGGCAACCTATGGCACCTGTGCCACATGTGGCATGTGGTACAGTTCTTAGTGGCACTCTGCAATACTCTATAAATTTGTCAGCTTTTGAGTGGTTAGAAGTTGATAAATTTGTAATGGACCTTCTCGACAAAAATCTTCAGAATTATGGACATTTAAGGAATTACGAAAAAATCTGAAAGATAAACTCTAAAGATAAATTTACTGCTATTTTGTAAATTATGGAATGTCATTGTTGGAGAGAAAATGAATATATTCTGCTTCCCGCTTTTGGTTCTACATATGTAAGTAGAAATTTTTTCTTCATATGAAAAATATTTCCAGTCAACAAAGAAATTTTTTAAAAACAGAATGGTCAGAATAGTGTCAAATTGAAATTCACAAATTATACCCCTGATTGTGCGATATGAAAGTGTGTGTGTGTTTACAGCGTGCAAAAACTATATATATAGGTTTGTATTAAAATTTTTATATATAATTACCTATAATGAAGGGAAATACTTATATTTTATACTGTCTATTTCTTATTTTAATAAATATGTTTAAAAATCTATAATACATGTACAATTTTATGTTATTTTTTATTTTGTTGAAGAACTAGTTATATTTTATATACACGCTGTTTATTTTTATGTTAAGAAATACCTTTAAATGATGAAAAATTAATATGTATTAAAACTGTAAATCTATATTATTGACATCTATTCTTTTACTATCACGGGAATCGGATTGTTTCAAAAACATCCTACTGTGTGGCACACTGAATCATATTGGTAGATTGGTTTGACACGTCATAACTAAAAAAGGTTGTCGACCTCTGGTGTATTGAGCTTTAACTCGTCGTGGTATTGATGGAAAAAGCTTCTGTCATGTCTCTACAGTGATTTCAGACTATACTTGATGAAGTGAAATTTCTAGTTTTTCGACAGTAGTTGGAAGGTTATTCCACACACACTCCCTTAAATACATTTCCAGTTCATCCCACAAATTGACCATGAATATAATTAAACTAGGTCTGTACAGTTTGGGCGAGATGGGGAGTACCATTGTCATCCTGATATATTCCGTCATCATCTGGAAACCAATCTTGCATTAATGGCTTAAGGTATCCGACTACGTTCGGAACCGTGATTTTGCAAAAGCGTATAAATGGATAATATTTACGATATTTAGTGTCACTTAGATTAGAAAACGTATATAAAATTGTTTTAAGAATATTATAATAAAAAAATTATTTAAGTACAATATTCTGACGAAAAATGAACATAGAATGACCCATTTTCAAAATATTCTCCTTTTGTGAAAAATGCTTGTATTATAATATTTTGCCTGTATATATCTCAGACCTCTGTACAGAGGCTCAACTAGAATTTTTGAAATATATGACTTAGAAGTGGGTTTATCCCTGTTTTACGACAACAGAGGGGAGAAATTTTAAGAAAAAAACGCCGATAATTATTTAAATGGGTTGTAACTCTGTAAATAGTGTGAATTTTTCAAAAATCACATAGTTCAGACTCTCTGGAGAAGTCTTTACTTTATATACGAAAAATATTATTATTTTAGAAGCATTTTTTATAAAAAAGAGAACATTTTGAAAAAAAGATTATTCTAAGTTAATTTTTTGCAAAAATATTGTATTTAAGTAATTTTTTTGTCAAAATATATCCTTAAAACAATTTTATACATGTATTCAAATTCAAGTGACACTAAATATCATGAAAATTAATTATTTATGCGATTTTTTAAAATCACGGCTCCGTGATTGTTCCGTGTTGTCAGATACCTTAACAACATTTTCTAAATGCAAAGAAGTACTCATTCCCAGTTCTGTAACCCTTTGTAGTGATAAGGGGACCGATCCCATTCCAACCAAATGCTCTCCAGATCAATAATCCTTTATCTCCAGCCTGCCCAACTGCTTGTATGCAATCTGAAAGAGTAGAGTTACATGTTGTTCTCGACGAGTTCTTTATCTGCCATCATCTGTAAAATGTGTCAAAAAGCTCTCATTGGTTCATACAACTTTTTTCCACATTTCTGCTTCCTAGATTTTCTATCTTTACCCCAAGAATAACGATATCAGCGATTTAAAGCTGACAAATAGGTTTTTCGTGTTGGTTGAACAAAACATTCGTGTAAAAAAGTATATTGGTGTTGTTACTTATATCACCTAATCAACAGTAACATCAGATCAAGGCCGCCGACGAAATTCATCGTGGCAAGTGGCCAGTAGTACGCCTGACATTATACGTAGCTTTGAGCACCATACAGGGGTGACAGTACGATTTTTTCTCGGTTTCATCACAATTTAGAGGGAGAACACCCTGGTGGTGGTCAAAGGTCTCCCACCTCTCTTCCCCTTCCACCCACCTTACGAGAGAACTTGCAGCTCGACGGCTATTTAGAGTACTCCAGCAAATGCATTATACATTTACAAACATCCATGCCTTCCTCGGGATTTGAACTCAGGCCCTACGGCACAGCAGTCAATGTCACTAGCCACTATACTGGATGGGCCGTAGTATATTGGTGAACTGTGCTATTTCGAAATCGTGTAAAAAGAGAGTTGGATGCCTATATAAATAGAATTAGGTGTATATATAGCAGAAATGTCACGAACAGACTTTTCCCAGCGATGACAACTGATTGCTTTACTACGTTCACACAGAATTATTTAGCTCCCGTTTTCCTCCCATTGTACCTCTCTAGCTGTTAAATTACGAACTCATTAGAAATCATTTTACTTCCTTTATACTTGCCAAGGAGCTAGCAGCTAGATGTCGTTCGCTGAATCTACTATTTTTAAGGATAGCAGTATATAGTACATACTGCTATCTGTGTGAATACTGTTACTATAGGATACTGCCACTGAAGTATACAGTTGATCATACAGACCGCGACTCGCGAGTCGCATGCAGTTTTTTCGTAGAAGGTTGTAGCTCTTCAGTCTTCTGCCTCTTAACAAAAATAATTATGTCTACCAATGGCGTAGCTAGTTCTGAGGAGGCCCTGTATCAAAATTCCTTGGAGGTCCTTCAATATATTACGGTTTTTTGCTTAAGCATGTTGAGGCCCCTGTACCTAGGGGCCCCGTATCATTGATTGATACGGTGGTAGATACTCATCTGATGTCTACTAAAAGATTGTTTCCCTATATAATTATTCTGTGAAAAAATTACCTGCATTTACTTATACATTTAAATATTTGACTGGCTTAAGATAGTTATTTAAGGTTATTCTTTCTGAATTATATAAATTATTTTTTCCATTGACAAAGCTTACTGAGAGAATCAGTGAAAATATTACAATTATTTCTAAAGCAGTAAAAATCCAATTTAATGGTAAAAAGGCCGCCATGGGAAGACATACCTTAAGGTTATTTCCAGCACTGTTTACTTGTTTACATAAATGAGTTCGAGAGCAACCATGAATTTGGACAAGAGGTACATTTAAATCCCCAATAGAAGTGACTCCGTATTTTATGACGAGGTTAATAAAAAGTGTTGAAAAGACTTTTATATACAAGAAAAACCAAAATCAATATTTTTTAGCTCTCTATTAATGTAAACATAAAATACTAAAGAAAAACACTTACGGTATTTTATTGCTACAGAGTTTCTTTCACAAACCTTCAAAGTTAGATTCACAACGTTATGAAATTTTCACAGTGGTTGTTCTTGCAGTTAGTCACAGTAATAAAAATATCGTTTATAGCTCTTAGTTTTTGAAGAAATGTAAAATGTTACTTTGGATAAAATTGTATTCAGATATTGTAAAAAATATCAATTGGAGCTCGAGAGTCATGATCGCGATATATATATACATCATGAGAAAAAAATTGAGAAAAAGGACGAGTTTTTTTTCTTTATGAACTATGTTTTTTTAAATTTCTTAAAAATATTTCAAATGCATCCATTCACACTTTTTTTTACGTTTCCGACTTAACGCTTATGAGTTATAAATCTTGAAACTATTGAAAATTTATTCTTCTCCAAATATCTAAAAGCAGATACAGACAGTTTATATAAACTTGGGCACGTGTAATTACATCGAAGGAATCGATAATACGACATAATAAGTGTCGCAAATGTTTTAATCATTTTGTGAACGCAAACTGTTTAACACTAGTTTTATATGGTTTAAAAGGGAAAATAACTCTCAATCCCCTTTAGGGTAGACAATACTTATTTTACGAATCCTCTTTGAAATATTAAGACACTCTATTCAAAATTTGGTTGTATTTTTAACTAAGTTACATTTTGAATAAGTAGCTCTTAAATTAAAACGAAATTTATCATATATCAACTGAGTTTAATCAGTTTTTAATATTTTTACTATGTGTAACATGAATGTATTTTTATCGAAAACTCTAACATATATATTTCTTCCAAGAATCAGAAATTTATAAGTCATTTGCTGTATCCTTCTATCATTTCTTAGTATCTGTATCGAATTGGATGTATTATTAATATCTTATAGATTTTTTTTATCCATGAGAGTGAAAAACTACATAAATATATCTGCTTATTAAATCAACTAATCCTTTCTAACGTGGTTACATTATTTTAAGAATACTCTTCCAAATATATATATATATATATAAAACAGGCAAAATACATCACTTAGCGGTCTCTAATGCATTATGTACGTACACAGTGCAACTTAAATTTTTATCGCATGTCTTCTTTCAATCGCTAATATGTTGTGGTAGCGAAAAAAAAAATTATCAGTGATATAAGTTTCATGTTACTTCGACTAGCAGCTTACATTTCACACATTTTTGCTATCTCCTTTACATTTTTCATTTCCACACCTTTTCTTTTCCGTCATGCAAATTGAGTTCTAAGCTCTTTTCCAAGAGCTTTTTTTATAAATTATTTTTTACGGTGACGCGCTCAGCATACGTGTGCTTATTTTTTCCGGTAGCAGTAAAGTTGTTATTTCTCTGAAAGTATGATCTTCAAACTGTTGCTAAAAATAAAACGATTGTTTAAGGTTGTTGGGAGTTCTCATCCCTACAACTGTGTTTGCTTTTTGTATTTTACGCATGAGTTTTATTTCGATGTTTCTATTTGGGTTTGATGGTGCCGAAACAGCATTTAGTACATTCGAAAGAAAGGACTTATGTAACTACTTTGGCTGACTAGTGAATTTTCTAAGCTGAGTGAATTAAAAACGGTAATGACAACTTTTGAAATATTAGTTCCTACACCAAAATGAAAAGACACTTAGTGGGCTCTAGTTAATACTTTTCACGTGTTTATCCGACGTTGTTGAGTTGTGGGTTTGAATCTTGGTGCCATTAAAAACCCATCGTGTAGAGGAGCTGATGCAAGAGAGAGTGAAATCTGTTGAGACTCAAAATCTGCACGTTGGAGTAGTGTGAGAGTTTGAAGATTAGGTGTTAGCTCAGATGTCACTTTACCAAGGTTCAAACTTTCGAGGTCTGTCTCCAGAAGCCTTTGCATTGCCTTAGAGCAGGAGTGGCCAATCTTTTTGGGAAGATGGCACTATTTGATAAAAAAATAATTATGCGTGCCACTTCCAACTTTTTCAACAAACAAACATGGAAAGACGAAAAAATTTTGCTTATGAGCTCCTTATGGAATTTTTATGCATATTGCACATTTTTGAATGCAAGTCTATGTAGTCGAAATTTAAAAGTAATATAATAAATAAGACAAAAATACAAACTTAAGCTATATTGTTAATAAACTTTTTACAAGTTCAGTCAACTAGGTTAGGCAAAAAATAAAAATGAGTAACTCGAATCACTCAATTCAAAATAATTATTAAACGCTCAGTATTTATTTAATGTGGCTTTTGAATTACTATTTTTTTATTACCAAGTCACTTATAATAGGATTAGCTCTTACAGATGCTAACAAAATTAGGTTATTATAGGTGAACATTAACCAGTTTTGAGTGATATTAATTTTATTATCTTCATAGTAGAAATAGTTTATTTATAAACATATTCTGATTCAAATTTTGACTTTTTTTTTGTCTGAGACACAACCCCACTTCAATAAAATTGTATATATAAAAAAATGGTTACTTATTATCTTTTCCATTTTTTAAAAAAATTTGAGTAAGTCTTCCGAGTGTCATGGCTACAACTCCATCGTGCCACACTGTGGAACGCTTGCTGCCTTAGAGTGAAAATGCCTTAGAGTGAATTTTTGAAATATATACTCCAATCAATTTACATGTTTGTATGAATTTTTCAATGATAACATTTTCCTTGTTAAAAAGAATTTCTAACTTTTTAAGTTGATGATTAAACAGAGAAACTTCCACAATGTGTTCAGAGGTTAAATATGTGCTTTATGTTATATCTGTATCAACTGAAGCTGTTTCAAATGATGCATGCGCGATGATGATTTTTCACTTTAAGTTTCTAATTATACACTTTTGAATCATTTTTATGTAATTATATTTCTTTAATTAGAAATACGCAATTAGTATCTGTAAATTTTCATCATTGCTCCCAAACATTACTAAAATTGTTATGTATAACTAGATTAAAAAACATCGCTCAAACCAACTTTTTGTTGTTGTTACTAATCCTCCAAAGTCTGACTATAAGTCAGACAAAATCAATAAGTCTGTTGATTCTGATGAAATCGAGTACAAGTAGTGGAGAAGTATAAAGATCCTCTCGAGAAAGGCCCAGACAGTCCAGAATGTGTTCGGGTGAAGACTGTTGAACATTACATTTGTTACACGTTTTAAAGGTTTTAGTGTTTCCTCAAAACTTTAGAGTATTTCTATGTCCAATAGCAAGACATACAAAGGCAGTGGGGGAGCTTTTATCGCAGGAGAGGGAAAAACAAAAACCCGGCATTTTACTTTGGTACCAGTGATGAGTAGTAGGCTTCATTCTCATTCCTTAATGAAATCTAAAAGTATTATTCGAAAGAACAGGAATGTATCGAATACAGTTTCCTGTTCATACAAGATGGTATTAAAGGATTAGAGAGGACAGATAGTATTCTGCTGAAAGAACATGCATTGCTTAGTGCATTTATAATTGTATCTAAAAAGATTTGATTTTAAAATTCTTTTCAGTAACATAGATGATTTTCTGGAGATTCTGGATAGTAGCTAAAAATTTATGCATTTGGTTCAAAACTGATTAGATTTTTCTACCATATAAGTTGAAAATGAAACTATTTCAAAATAATCATGTACAATTTAATTATTATAACTAATAAGAAAACTGATGTGTATAAAAATTCAAATTCAAGTTTTTTAAAACTAAAAATAAAGATTGTTTCACACAGATGTACAACGAAGAATAATAATCACAAAAGAATCTGTTATTGAAAAACTATTCCAGCTCATTTAAAAAAAATGTTTTATAGAACTTAAAAGTATTAAGCGGAGTTATATATGATTTGTGATCGGATATAATTAATTTTAGTGCAGCAGGTGTATTTAATCTTTGCAAAATTTTCCATATTCTATTAATTAATTTGTTCTTAAAATTTCTTAGCACTTAACAACTGCATTGAATATTTAAATTCTAAACGCATTATTTAAGACATCTTTAAAATATTCGCTTGACTACTTCAAATGTTTTTCTTAATCGTGTATTTTAAAATTGCTTTATGATTGGGGAGGATGTGAAAAATTGACTTTAACAATTACAAAAGAATTTGTTTTAATTATAAATAATTTCCGTTTTCGATATCGAAGATGCATCTTAAGTAGTAACTTTCATTTTCTTCTAATTATTATTACATATCCTTTGCAACTGTTTGGATTTTCTCGTCTCACAGAATTTAATATCTTGAACAGCATACTGATAAATTTCTTCTATGGGGTATAAATGCATGACATGCTTCTTCAAATGCTTTCGAAATGAGAATACTTAAAAGTTGAGAAAAAGTTTTTTAACACATGTTTTATGTTTGATTTAAAAAAACAACAACAACGATCTGCTTTGTACGTTTTAATTGCAGTTGTTTTGTACTATTTAAAATTGTAACAGTTTTTGTAAGATGCTGGTTTTAAACCTAAAATAATTTTTTATAGGAGAGAATTAGAATATCCTTTCTATAATATATTAGAATTTGCCCCTAATAAATTATTTAATTGTAAAAATGAGAAAGTCAAGGCTCGTTTAAACATTTGTAGAAATTTTTTTTTGTAATTTTAAGAGATTTATTTACAATTCATAATTTTTTTAGACTTCGAATGGGGCTGCGGATTGGTGTTTTACCATTACAGACCTAGTACATTAGTCGGGCGCTGGTATCTTTTTAGCGCGGCACCATGTTGATGGTTTTCCAATCACCGCAGCTTATTTTAACACCCAGTTTGTTCCCCAGAGGAAAACACCTGAGTACTAGGAATTAAATTTTGCCATACGAGCACCCAAACCAAACATGCACTCAAGGGATATTTTACATGCCGCATAATTATACAACATGGATGCTGTCGATTTTTTTAATCATGAAAATTCACCGACTTGGACTGTGACAAACCTACAACGCCACTCAGCTGGATCGTTATTCATCATAATATTTTATAGAATTTCTTTAAGGATAACAATAGATTTCTATGTTATAGGGACAATAAATTGCCAGACTTTTCACTGCTGTAATTTTATAGAAGCTGCTATTGCTTCTATTAGAAAATACTTAATAACAGAAAAATTTCGTGTTTCAGAAATAGTTTCTTAAAGCACTTCATTTATTCGGCTCAAATTTAGGTGTTACGAATTTTGTAAAGTATTGATTATGATATTGTTTAGTTAATAATGTTTATGCATATTAATTAGGTTATTTTTTCTGGAATGAAAAGCTTATCTTATTGTTTATTTCTGATTATTTATAAGTGACTAAGTGATAAAATATAATAATATTCGAAAGAAAACAAATAATATCAGTTTTCAAAGTAATCTAAAAGCTAATTTTAGTAAATGTGTGAGAGGCTCAGATCTCTCTCTCGGGCACCTAGATGTGTGTGGGTGGGTGGGTGGGGGGTAGGAAGAAACACTCGACATGATCCAATTAATCTATTTATTTACCACACAAAGAATAGATACAATTTCAACTAATAATAGGAAGAGAATGTCTCAATGTTAACCGCAAAAGTGGAACAACGACGGTAAAACGCGAACTATTAGGAGACTATCAAATTTGATCCTTATCTTAATGAAGGATCTAATCTATCATTCGATTTAATCTAATATCAATTCAATCCTAGTGAACAATCGTCACTTTAAAGTTTCCTCCTATTAAGAATCAAATGACTATGATTCTAATATTATACCTTCAGTAGCAATCTCACCTGACTCGAGTATATCTTCTCTCTCCTACTCTCTCTCAAGATAGAAAACCTCAACTATGTATAGTAATTTAAATATCACGATTCTCTTCTTCCCAAGGGTTGCTTGTGAATAACGAGAATTGATAGCCCAAAGATTTCCCTAGAGGATTAATTGAAGAAACGCGTGGGGCTGCGGTAGTCCAGTGGTCAAGGTATCGGATCGTGGCAGGCATGTCATGAGTTCGAGCCCAGTACCACTAAAGACCCGCCGTGTAGGGCAGCGATGCACGTTAAATCTATCGAGAGCTGAAACGTCCTCCCGTTGGTGTGGTAGTTAGGAGAGGGGGAGTGCCAGCTCAGGTGTCGTCCTCGTCACTTGACCATGGTTCAAAATTACGTGGTCCGTCGCCAAAAGCCCTCGTGTAGCTGAACAGTGCGACGCTAATATTCACTCACTCACTCACTGAAGAAACGCGTATAGATCAGTCACAAATAGCCCTATTAATTGACATTTGGTTGAGAGTCATATGCTTAAGCAAAACAATATTTTCGGAAAAAACATTATTTAATTTTTTTCCTGTGGGAAATTACTCATATAATTTCTCAGATTGTGCAACTTGTTACTCAACAGTGTATTTTTCTGAAACAAGAATTATAAGCCATATATGTTACATATAAAAATTTATTAAATTTTTTATTAAGATTGGAGAGGGGAGTACCTCCTCTCCACCTAACGGTGGACCAACCCCCATTGTAGAAATTATATAACTGTTCATACTCATTGCTCAAGTTGTAAAACAGTAATTCACATGTATTACGTCGTTCTATTTATTTGTCATTTTTTTCGTAAAATTCATTCTTAGAGCTCCTCTTCAGTTAAACTCATCACTGAAGCTCTGCATCGTCCTATATTTCATTGATAAAGTCCTCAGAATTTGATAAACCTTCAGCTCTTGAACCTACCTGGAAAGCCGAGTATTTAGTTCCATTGATTGTTAATAAGTCTTTGTATGAGACAATGTCTTTCTTTTCACGTAACGATTCCGGTTCAGGCAATCGTTGTGATATTTTTCTGCGAGAGCTTGCAATAATTTTCTATCACAACCGTATTGGCGACATGGTATGAAACGAAGTACATGGTTCAGTGCACCAATTCAGCTCGGGTTTGCCCCGATCTGGTGAGCTATCTTGAACATTGGCATTGTTGCGATATTACGTAATAAATTTATCACAGCATCACGAAAAACCTTTTTTTTATGTGTATAACTTAACTCAGTGGCGCGACAGCCCATGAGAAGGTCTACTGTGCCCCTCAGTATACGCGATTTTGGGCCCTGAGGTGCATGAGCAGATGTTCCCGTCAGGTGGTCAGTTTGACGCAAAACCTCCAGTGTTAAGTTCCCAAGCAAGCTTGGTACTCATTTATCGACCCACTGATAGGAAAAAGGCTGAGTCAACCTTGCCCAGAGCGGGATTTGAACCTCGGACCTGTGGCATGGAAGCGCGATGCACTAAACACTCAGCCACTGGGCTTCTTTCTTTATGTATTGAAATAAATAAATATGGGCTTTGAATTCGAATTCCGTTTTTCATTTAAATGCATGCTTTTTCAAGAATACAAAGCATGTTTCAATTAATGAAAACACTGAGATAAATTTCATTTACATTATGTTTGGTGAAAGTTTCTGGCTGCCTATCTTTGAGGTTCACTTAATACGCTTAAGGTCAGCCGACAGTGTTATATTATCAGTCAAAACGCTTTTAAAGAATATTAGTAATTTACAAAACTTTGAGTAGTCATCAAAAACTATCGAAAAACAAGAATCAAACAGCTATAAGTACCTGAAACTGAAGTGTAATTATATTGTCACGCAACGAACCAGTTTCTTGCACTTAATTACAGTAATGCTCCTCATTGTTTTAAAGCCTATATCCTTCATGCCACTACACAAAAAGCATCAAAATATATAGCTACATATTTCTGTTCTTTTTTTTCTATCATCTATGTGACCTTTCTGACTTTTCCCTTTCACACACGCACTCACAATCAATGAAGAATTTTCTCTACAAAAACGGATGAAAAAGGTTTTTTTTTTTATTTAGCTATAACGTTCAGAAGGTTATATAGCTGATCCCCCAGCTTCTGAATATGTGTGGAAACCTTTTCAATGACGGTTTTTTTCCTTCGTATAGGCAGATGTATTAGGAAGATAAGACACTGAAAGAAAGATTCATTGCGACTAATTACAAGCATTAATGACCGTTGATAATGCTTGTTATTACCTCCAATGTATCAACTTATCAACATTTCTTTCAAAAAAGGCTTCGCTGTCAGAAAGATGGATATAAGGGTTTTCAACAGCAAATGAATCTCATTCTGAAAATATTTTTTTGTTAAGATGTACCTCGTAGTTTGTGACTACTACTGTTTCCGTGTTAATTGGTTGACCCTTTCAATTATACATCTTGTTTAATGATGCAATATATATGTACCTTAAGAACATTAGATGCATTGTCATAGAATTGTTTATTGTGCTGCAGTTTGTCAATTTGAAATATATTTTACTCGAGTTTTGAAACATATCGTTATATTCAAAATACATAGCATTTTATGAAATTCGTAATTACATAAAAGGGAATTTTTTAAAGCAAAACATTTTTACAAAATACTGAAAGAGTTCTTTTCCACATTAGAAAATGATTTTTTGACAAAAAAACAAGGTTTAATTTCATTAAATAACATCAAAATGCATTTTAAGGCGTGCATAACAAAGAATTATTCAAGCAAATAAAAAATTAATGCATAAAATTCTCATGAATACAAATTTAAACTTTGCTTTAAAAGATAAACAGAGATTGCTTAAAAAACAATTTTCAAGAACTTGAAATCTTTAACGAAAAGGATCTTTTCTTATTTAATCTATTAAAGAATAAATATTAAGAATACAAAAAAAAAAAAAAAAAACCATAATTATATTTAAAAACATTAAAGAACATTTTTTTAAAATTAAGAATAACTTACATTCACCCGAATCTAAACAGCCTTTTAGCTTAAACCAATCTTCTTTTTTGTAAGTATTTGACTATAAATTCAATTTATATATTAAACTTTACATAATTTTCTTACTTTTTAGTCAGCTTGTCATTTTAAGCAACTTTATTTTTTATTATTACAATGATTCATTAATTTTAGATGTAGTTCTCGTAAAAAAAAGAATTTTAAACGTAAAGAGGAATAGGCTTTGTAAAATTCACTTTAGAAAATTCTTAGGAAAATAATTAAATATTTCTGTTTTTTGCGTTATTATTGAGTCTAATTATTAAAATCAATTACAAGTAGTTTATCTGCAATTATATGACCGGTTTATCTTAAAATTGTGTTTCAATCTAAGATAGAAAGTATAACATACATTTGAAAAAAGTTTTTATTAATTTTTCATGATCAGCTTCCTTTGGGCACGAGTAATCAAATGTCACTCATTAAAAAAATTAAATATAAAATATTTTTTGAAAGGTTTCTATAATAAGAACACTTTCAAAAAATTTTAAAAAAAGTGATACACACATACATTAATTTTTATCTAAATATATATATGCATAATTTTAATAAATATATTCAATATTTTCTCAGATCTTTTATAAAACCAATCAAATATCTAAATTTGATTTCCAAATTTCTAACCCAGATCTTTTTCTTTCCAAGAGAAATAGAAGCAATAGTACAAGCTTTCAAAATAATACATTTGATTCTTTAATTGTAAACTTTTATAATTTGCACCTACTTAAAATAATTATGTTTACCTTATAATTCCTTATAGTATACATAGATAGATTCAAATTTCTATAAATATAGAATTTTTTCCACTACATTTATTTCGATTCCTTCTCATACACAAAACAATGAAACTAACTTTGTTTACAATACTATTAATGCAGCTGGTATATTTTTAAACGCTCTACTTTTTCGTTATGTGAAAAAATACTTTAAAATCAACACCCATTGAAGCTGACGAAGCGACAGGCCTTCACTATTTTAAAGAAAAGATGACACCCTCATTATTTTCATTTAAGTCATATGCAAAACCTACTCGTTGGTTATTTGCTTAAGACAAATGGTATTACTTTCCGTGCAAAGCTTTTAGTTGCGTATGTTGAAAAAGCTTAAAATAAATGCGAATGCGGGAGTAGAGTACACGAGCTGTGTCATGTCTGCGAAGCGTATTTTTTGGCGGATTGCCATCGTTTCTCGCTCAGAATTAGAAATGTCTGACACGAAAACAATAATTTTAATTGATTTTTTAAGATAAGCGTTCCGTCACTCTCCTTTGTTATGCTTTAAAAGAAAATTCTTAATTAAATTATCATTATCAATTTTTGGATAATGTTACTGTTAAATATGTATTTTTTTTTATCTTTTTTTAAATTGACTATTGCAAGGGCTAATCGATTCCTCAAAAATTTAAGGCTTTAAATTTTACTTTTTTAATTAACTAATTGTTCATTTTGTTAGGAGAATTATGCTCGCAAACTCGTGCGTATTGTATATTTTGCCGTGTGAAATTTAATAAATAAATTTGATTCGTTTGAACTGCCAAATCTTATATTAATCAATCAATCAATAAGAATCCATATTACTATGGATTGTTCCACTGAATAAAGATCCATTGATCGAGATTGTGATACCATTCAACCAACAAATAGGATTTAAAAATTCAATAATTATTCCTGGAGAATATGTTTTTATTAATACATAAGAGCTAAAACTTGAAATAATTTTTCAAAATTTTAAACATTTTTGAAGTTATTTTACATAATAAATCCAAACTCTAATTATACGTAAAATCTGAATGTATGGTAAACTACATATAAACTCCGTGGAGTTTAAGTACTCCATGGTAAATTTCTTTAAGCATATTGTGTCTAAAACTTATTAAAATAACTCCATTTTATCTAACGATTAATGCTTTTATTTATTGTCTCCATAAATATTACAGCAAAAGTATAATTTTTAGTAATCGTTTTTGTATCTCTATAATTAATCATAATTTTATCCCTTCTCTCATTCATTTAGGTGTATTTCTGGCCATCCAAAATGCAGCTTCATGATGGATAAGAGATATCAGAACAGAATATATAGGGACAAATATATAATATCAGATTCAAGGATTAAATTTTTGAAATAACAATCCTATTCGACTTGTGGAATACGAAGAAATCAGTATTTTGTGTAGCCGCCATTGGCTGATAGTAACAATTGCAACACACTTCTATATCAAAAGAAGATACTTTGGATATGTTCTTGGTATATGTCAATCCATACTGATTCTACACGTTGCCAAATGGATGCAGCAGAGGGTGATGTATGCTGCGCCAGTTGTTTGACAATGAATGATCTCATAAGTTCGATGAGTGACAAATTTAGAAAACGCGCCAATAGCAGCACAAATTAATTGTTAATAAGTAATTGTTGAACGTTGTGTGTTTACATCATTTAGGTTACAACATGTGTTCTCACGTTATTCAGTTGAAACTTAGCGACTGGCAAACCTTGAAGATAAAGAATAATAGGATCCAAAACTTCAGAGGCGTAATGGTGACTATCGATATGTACCAACAGTACATGTTGGGAAGGGTCGTAGAATTCACTGACACCTTAAATCAGAATACCGAATGAAGGATCATATTGTAAGAATCGTGCAATATCTCGCTACAATGCCTCCAGTTTCGGATATGACCATCGTTGCATTGTAGATAGAATCTTAATTTTTCTTTTGTTGTGCTAATCATTTGTAGATGTCTGGAATTCAGCACTCCAGTACAGCCGCATAATGATATGTGCTGACACAAATCGTTGTCGTTCAGTTCCTGATACTTGTGCTAAGTTTCTCGCTATGACATGACAATGTGTGGTTCATCGTTGCCATGCATATTAAATGTCTGTTTTCCCCTTCATAGTTTGCAGCTGCTGATACAATTCTTCCTGTCGATTGATCCTTTCAGCCCCTGCCAATTCCTTATACATATCACTGTACGTTGATTTCGTCTAATAAGGAAAACGATTTCTTGGAAGGATAGTCTGTAATTTCTATAGGCTAAAATCCTTTATTGGTTGGATTCAAAATCGTGCTCAACTAACTTCCCTTTAGCACGAAGCAAACTAAAGCTTTCAGAAGAGCAGAAGAGCAAGAAAGCTGAAAAACAATATAAAAAATTATTGTCATCCCTCTATATGGAGCATGTAGGTGATGTTACTACTGTACATGATTTGGTGCACTACAATACTAATTATTTGAAGTCCTTATCAAGGTCTACGCGTGATTCAGTTTCATACCTATTCCTTCATCATGATGTACATTTAATGGTTCCAGAAGTATATATATATATATGTATGTATGTATATAATAATTCTCTACTAGACAAAAATTGGAGTTTAAAACAGATATCAGAATTTTAAAAAAATGGATGCTGTGCAGTATTATAAACGTTGCTGACTCTTAGGACAGCTCTTATACGTAAAATAATTTATATAAAAGTTGGGTTTAACATGTTTTCTGACTAGCCAACCTCCCCCCTTTCTGTTAATAATACTGAGCAAAATTCTATTGAAAATAATGGATAGAATTTTTTAATCCATGACAAGAAAAAGGTAACTTACATAAAAATGAATACCCCTCGCTGAATTTGTGTACAATAAACAAATTATTGTCGGGTTCTGGACCCAAATACAAATTCAAAGTATAGTATTGGTTGAATTGAAGCACTTTACAAAAAGTATAAAATTAATAGTTCTAAAATAATTATGTATATTACAGGTATGAAGATAAATACTGCAGTTATTTGAGAGACTCTAGGATTATATTTGTATTTGCCTATAAAATATCACTATGGTTACAATAAAACTAAGGAATAAGAAATTTTAACTGTAACTTGAATGTGTAGGTAACTATATATATAATTGGGAAAAATGATAAAATCTATGATAATAATAATAAACTATTAATATTCTAAAGAATTTAATCTTACTATTTAGAATTTTTTATACAAATAACTATTAATAAAATTAATTAGTTATTTTTGAATTAAACAGTATTTAATAAAATGTTTATAATTTTTTAAAAAATTTTTCTGAATTTTTTTGAAACAAAAAATTTGTTACGTTTTATGTAATTAATTAATACATATTGAAACATGTATACTACTTTCCCAATGAGATACTTTTATAATATTGAATTTAAATTTATCTCTTTTGTGTCACAAATATTAGTAATTATAGCTTTATCTTTTAACTGAATTTCTAATAAAAGCTGTATTATTCTCAAAATGTTTGTTCATCATTAAACTATACTAGTATTTACATATGAAGACAAACTTTCCTGGCACTTTATCTACACAAACTATAATAAAACCATTTTACAATTTTTTAATCTAATTTTTATATCTTTATAACAAATATTATTATCTGTATGAAAGTTGTATTTTTTAGCTGTTGTGTAATATTATATATATATTTGAATTCTGTGAATTCCTCTAAAGGCATACTATATTTAATAGCTATTTTTTTAAATGAATAGCTTAATACCATTATGTAATTGATTTTTGATTATCTTATTATTGCCAGAAATCATTTGTTTAAAACCAGTACCTTTATTTATTATCATTATATTTCTGAGATTATTGTCTTTTATAATATTAAGGTCACCATATGTATATGAATGTATTAGAAAGATTTTGATTCGCGTTTTAAGTTTTAAAAAGACTTTGCTTAAAATGTCTATATATGTAGTGCTATTTCTAGCATATTAAATACTTAGGTAATTTTTCAAATTTTTTATTTTTAAAAAAATCAAATTAAATAATTTTTTGTTTTTTTATTTCTTTAGCCTTTCTATAGTTCTTTTTTGATATCGGTGACAACTTTCAAAAAGAGTTAATTTTATTACCTCATGTAGTGTCGAGAGATGATCTCAATTTTTTTCCGCTCCAATAAATCTACAGAAAGGGGGAAAATCAGATTAGATCAAAATTATACTCGATAGGAAAAAAATAAACATCTTGAGAAAAAACCCATTTGTGTAACAACTGTTTTGACCAGTTGCACCAGTAACCTGTGTATGCACCTTGAATTTTGATTAAAATGAAAGTTCAATAATGTATTGAGAACAAAAGTTCGTACTTTGCAATAATTCATAATTTTTTTCTTATTATTATAAAACAGGAATTACTCATTTGAAATCAGTTTGAGATAGTGACAATAGTTTGTCACTAGTTCAAACTAATTTCATATTTGTTGGCACCTGTCTTATTTCAGTTTCATTGTCTAAGAAAATGAAATGGAACGAGAATCTACCATGCTCTGATTACAATATGAGTTGGCAGATACCTATTTCTTCGCGAAAAATGGTAACAAATTTTTTTCAAAAGATATAATTTTCGTTGTTTTACAACAGGGGTGGCCAATTCGTGGCACGCGTGCCACAGTGTGGCATGGCGGAGTTGTAAAAGTGGCACGCGAAGACTTACTGAAAAATTAAAAATTTGGGAAAAAAAGAATAAATAATACTTTTTTTACAATTTTACTTAAATACGGTTGTCTCATAGAAAAAACCCCAAAAATTTTGGATCAACATATGTTTGCGAATAAATGTTTCCTTTTATGCACTTATAAATCAAAATATCGTTCAAAACTAGCTGATACGCAAGGGTGTAGCTACCACCAAATCAGCCGTATCAACGATACGGGTCCCCTAAGCTTTAGGGGCCCCAAAATGTATAAATAAAGCATCTTAAAATGTTAAGGAGCCCCAATAAAGAGCTCCCAAGGAAGTTTGATACAGAGCCCTTTTAGGACTATCTACCCCAGTGCTGATACACACCTAAAAAACCTAATTCTGTTAGTTTCTTCACAAGCTAATCCTAATATACATGAATTGGTAAAAAAATACTAATTTGAAAGCCACAATAAGTACTGACTATTTAATAATTCTGTAGAATTAAATTTTTATTTTTTACCAAACATAACTGATTGAACCTGTAAAAAGTTTATTGACAATAAAAAAAAATCTAAGTTTGAATTTTTGTCTTACTTATTATATTTTAAAATCACCACTTTACTTAGACATTCATAAAAAATGTGTTGTTCGCGTAAAAATCCCATAATAAGCTTACAAGTAGCATTTTTTCACACTTATTTTATTTTTTTTTTTTTTGGAAAAGTTGGAAGTGGCACGCATTATTTTTTTTATTAAAAAGTTGCGCTCTTCCCAAAAAGGTTGGCCACCCCTGCTTTACAAGACCTAGTGTTTTGCTACAGATGGACGAAATCGTAATCACTAATTTTACTTAAATGTATTGGGGAATATAATTTTTTTCTTTCGTTAAACCTTTACAATAATAGTACGCATCATTCTGGGAGAAAATTTCTTCGATTTTTTAATTCTGAATATCCAGAAACTATACCAGACCCATTAAAAAAACTATGGATCCGGTAATTCTATTATTTATCGAACGTATGTACTTGATACTCAAAGCTTGAGAGAAGAAAAAAAAAACCAAGTATAATTTTGTGAAAATAAGATGAAGTTGCCTTTGTCATTAAACTGATGCTAAACATCAATTCAGGCTCAACATATTATCATCAACGTCACCGACTGTATAAATGAGTTGCAATATCTCGTACACGTGGCTGAAACTTAACTCAAATAAGCTTTTTTATGACATTGCTAATAAATTGATTTAGAAAGGAAGGTTATACAGGAAAAAAAAGATGCAGTTCATTTCAGTTCTCTATTTATTTAAGGCTGTCTTCGGTTAATGTTAAAGAATAGGACCAGAATTTGGAACATTTTTTCAGTTATAAAAGAAATGAAACATTAAGGTATCCGACTACGTTAGGAACCGTGATTTTGCATAAAAGAGTATAAATGGATAATATTTATGATATTTAGTGTCACTTAGATTAGAAAATGTATATAAAATGGTTTTATGAATATTATTACAATAAAAAATTATTTAAGTAGAATATTCTGACAAAAAATGAACATAGAATGACCCATTTTCAAGATATTCTCCTTTTGTGAAAAATGCCTCTATTATAATAATATTTTGCCTGTATATAGCTCAGACCTCTGTACAGAAGCTCAAGTAGAATTTTTGAAATATATAACTTAGAAGTGGGTTTATCCATGTTTTACGACAACAGACGGGAGAAATTTTAAGAAAAAAACGCCGATAATTATTTCAATTGGTTGTAACTCTAAAAATAATGTGAATTTTTCAAAAANAAATACTTGAGATGACACACTAACTACCGTAGCTATGTCTCTTACAATCATATAAGTGTGTTCATTAAGAGTGATTATTTTATAACGCTTCCTTTTAGAGTAATATCCATCTCAGAACAAGTAAAGATAAAACGTGATACAAGGAACTCAAATTCATAATCACCAGCTACCGCACAGAAAGGCTCACAACTGGACAATTGATACACCACAACCAATCGAAAGAGTAAATTATAGTCAAGGTTGATCAATCATATTACCTCTAGGCATATGTAACTGATTTGAGGGGGTTAGGGAGACGTCACTGATAATCACATATCAACTGAGACAAGAAAAGAATGCTTGTCCCAATTAATTCTAACAGTATAGTATTTTTTCATGTTTTAGATTTTTTTTTTGTTCTCAATAAAGATTCTCACCAAAAAAACTAAATATCTAAATAAGATTTGTCTTTCAGTAACAATTTCAAAGTTTAATATTCTACAAAAAGTATACTTTGCAACTAGAGAAAAATATGTAGAAATTTATAAATTGAATTTTGAATAATAAAAATATATATATATCATCATAAGAAAGCTTAAAAAGGCTAAAAAAATATATTTATTGTATAAATCTATTTCACCCTTTTTTGTCATCAATGGAATAACATATAGATTTTCAGTATAGTTTTGCCAAATATATATATATATATACACTGGTGTGCAAAACTTAAGCAACAATGTAAAAATTTAGCAGATAGCCATGAAATTGCAGAAAAGGAGGTCTGGAGATCAGTACAGGGAACACGTAAGTCAGTAGAAACGTCATGCGTATGCAAATATCAGGAACAAAACGTCAGAAGCGATGTGAGCGTACGCAAAACGCGTGATGTCGACGCACGCTGCTCAACAGTAGAATGAAATGAAGGACGGAGACGCAATTCACCATATTCTCTGCAAGTGCCAGTGAGTCAGTTCGTGAAATATGGCTAGAAGAAATCATCTGGATGACTTCACACGTGGAAGAATGATCGGAAAGCTGGAGGAGGGGCGTACTGTCACCAGTGTAACTGCAGAGTTCGGAATCAACAAAAGTGTCGTTTCGCGCGCTTGGAAAGCGTTCCAAACCACAGGTACAGCTGTTAGAAAAATTGGTGGTGGCCGCCCGAGGACGACAACTGCAGGGGATGACCGATATATCATCCTGCAGGCGAAAAGCGCCATTGCTCAGAAACTCTGTACAGCAACGGGTCGACAAGTGTCGCGGTTTACTGTGG